>VCCN01005374.1:659790-672983 GCA_006491835.1 Architeuthis dux | reverse complement strand
CTTCTTTTACTATCCCATGGGCACCAATATATATATATATATCTGTGTGTTTTATGTTGGCCTACGTGGATGCATATGTGCGTGTACGTGTGTGTGCGTGTTGGAACTTTCACATAAAGAATTTAATGTCTTTAGCTTTAGTTGGCTGGATAGTGGAAGAGATAGCATTCTTCAAATGGACCTATCGGAGGGAGGTCAAGCGAGGGGCTGACCACTTAGGCATTAATCACCTTTTCCGGAATTGCCAGATTGTATTATCTCATTTAAAATCCATTAGAGTCCCGATCACAGAATTTTCTAGGGAAAACTTAGCGAAAAATTCAAAAGTTATCTAGCGGTTTTGATTGGCCCGTTTGAACTCGTGGGGGGAGTTGGGTCCCTAAAATAGGTTTTTGAGCAGACTTGCTCTGAACATTTGAGGGGTAGGTTCGTATTTTCGCCTGGCTGGCCCAGCCGGCCAGGGAGATTAAGGAAGAAAGGAGAGAATGATGGTTAAGCAGATAAAGGAAATAGGACTGCTATAACTGGGAACTGTAGTTTTGCAGTTTGTTTTCGGACATTCGAATTTTCTCTCAATTCGAAAAGATGCCTTATAGGATTTATAGTAAGCACCCTTCGGAAGATGCAAATCGGAACGTCTTGCAAACCCGTTCAACGTCTTTAATGATTAGAAAAGGTATCCCCGGAATTTATCTGGAACCTAGGGTGAATGAAAATGGCCCTTCTTCGTTTGCACAACACCTGCCTGGATCGATTTATTTTATCAGCGAATGCAGAAAGCAATTATGATTATATCCTGGCATGTCGAAACAGGTGGTGCAACAACCTTTGATTTGTTTTTCGCATCTTTGATTTGCGTCACATATCAGCGGCCATTTCTAAAACAATTTTGACAAAATCAGCGTATTTTTGTTTATTGGTTCTAGCATTGAAGATGGGAGAAAATACAAACAACATTTTCGGTATAGTATGCTTTTTATTTTAAGAAAAGTAAAATACGACAGAAACAAAACAAAAAAGATTTGTGAAGTTTATGGAGAAGACACTGTGAATGGTCGAACGGGTCAAAAGTGATTTTCAAAATTTTGTGCTGGAGATTTCTCACTGAATAATGCTCCACGGTCAGATATCTGAGTTGAGCTTGATAGTGATCAAATGAAAACATTACTTGAGAATAATCAACGTTATACAACAAGGGAGATAAACTAACACTCGAAAAGTTAAAAGTCATTCGCACTATCTTTTTTATATTATCGACTGGGCCGTATTTCCGCGTGCGAGAGTCGCTATTTCCGCGTGCGAGAGTCGCTACTTAAACGTGACGGAAATGACGGGCGATGAAAGGTGAATACTTTACAATGTGGAATGCAAAAGATCGTAGGACAAACGAAATCAAGCACCTCTGACTATACCAAAAGATGTGTATATGGTGGGATTGGAAGGGAGTCCTCTACCATGAGCTCCTTCCGGAGAACCAAAAGATTGATTTGAACCAGTACTGCTCCCAATAAGACCATAGGGATAACGTGTTACACCGCAGTTTTCTTTGTTTTTCTTTGTGACTGGGAAGTTTTCACTCATCCGCGTCATTTACTTGATATTGTACCCTTGGGTTACCATGTATACCAATCTTAATCATTCTCTTAACGAAAAAGACTTCAATTCCCTGGAAGATTGCTGAGAAAGATGAAGAGTTCTGGGAGGATGGAATTAAAACGTTGCCTGAAAATAGCCAATATATATGTATGTAAGAATGTATGTATATCATAAAGATTATTTTGGCTCATGCGGTAATGAAGCAATCAGCAATCAGTGGCAAACAAGAGTGCATATTATACCACCGTTTATAAACCATGATTCAAGAAATGAACTACATATATCCAAGTCTCTATGTCTCTATGACATATGACTCAGATGAGGGTCACCTGGACTGAAAATTAGGAGCTTAGCATCCACAAATCTTCCTCAGTAGGGTCCGGGTCTAGTTCTGCAAAATGTCCATCAATTTTATTTTTCCAGTGTATTTCATACTAAATTTAGAGAGCGTCCAATAAGCCGGTTCGTCTCATTTGCCACAAATCACGCTAACTGTCAATGAATAAAGAGGAATCAAAATCACTTTGATCAGTATTTGAACTGTAAGATTATTGTTGCAACTTATTTATTTCATACAATTTCAGCACAACGTCTCAACTAAATGAGCCTTAACTAAATTTCTCATCAATGATCCCAATTATTATATTTTATAATGGAAAAATATCAAGAATTCTAATTTGCCTACAAATTTCTCAACAAGAAACTCCCATATACCAACCAATTAATCAACTGGTTCATTGAAGATATGGTATGAGGAAATTCAAACTCAAACAGACCAACGGCAGCACATAACATATTTTTATCTCAGTTTTAAATCAAATTTAAAAGGTCATTTTCTTGTATATCCATATTTTTGTTGCATTTTTCTTTTTTTATAAATAAAAATGCCTTTTCATGAACTGGCATATTGTACGTGGGATCTATTCATTTAAAAGAAAAATGATTGACTTCTACTTATTGTACGTGGGATCTATTCATTTAAAAGAAAAATGATTGACATTGATATTTTTTCTAATGTTCAAAACTAGATCAATTTTGGGAAGGTTTTTAAGGAATCTGATTTTGACTTAAATAGGAGATGCTT
Organism: Architeuthis dux; assembly: GCA_006491835.1. Classification (NCBI taxonomy): domain Eukaryota; kingdom Metazoa; phylum Mollusca; class Cephalopoda; order Oegopsida; family Architeuthidae; genus Architeuthis; species Architeuthis dux. Next base: position 670,303 of record VCCN01005374.1, on the reverse strand, counting down.
TCAGGAGAAAAACTCGTGGACAATGCACAGCAGACATCAAAGTGTGAGGGATATTTCCCCTATTTCTGAATATTTTATCATTACAGAACATTATATTCTCATTAGACATTTCTCGGTCGCACGGTCTTGATGTAGCTTGACAACAGACTCTCCGTGGGGTTACTCAGTCGGCAGTGAGACACCATTGGTATTGTGTATTCTGTGAATGTCGCATTCATAATGACCGAGCTAGTCATTCTTTACGTCTCGTGTACATCACTCAGGTATATCATTCCCTATTGTTCATATTTGGCCCCCTGTGACTTCTAGGTTTTCCCAAAGAGATTTCAGATCGTGGGCGAGAATAAGGAGAACGCGACAAGACAACTGATGGCGATCCCGAAAAGGATTTTGCAGACTTTTTTGAAGTTGAATAAGTGTGTGAGGTCCCAAGGGGAGTACTTTGAAGGGGGCTAAGGCGTCATTGTCCTAGGTAGGCTATTTTTTCGTTAATATTAAATGGCAGGATAATTTCCGGACAGCCATTGTATCCTGGACATGAACACATTAAATGCAAACATTGTGAATTAGTGAATTAGTTAAGTTTGCACAGTTTTGATACTCTTTTGTACAATAAGTAAGATTCATTTCAATTTCAAAGCCATATCAGCTGTCTGTATTAAAAACAACAACATTTTATCACATTTAATCTCTGAGCTTGAATTCGGTACCTTTAAAGTATTATGTATTTCTTTCCAAATAATTTACAACCAATACATGAATAAATTATCATTTGTATTCCTCAAAAAATGTATCCTTTTTGAAAGATATACATTGTTCCTGTTCAAATAATGATAAATCCTTTCAGAATATATAAATTACAAGCAAACAATCACCGGCTTTATGGTAATAGATTTCTTTTGCATTTTACCAATCACTTGTTGGATTGTGGTCAATTATTTTCAATTCAAAGTTAATTTATTCTCCATGTGGGCTTCCTGAGATTATTCACGTCATGTTGTATTAAAATCAATTTTCTATGCATCGAACTAACCAGTCATCTTTTAGCGTCTCATATATTTAAATATAAAATATAAACTTTTCAGTTTCTCCTAATTTTTAAGAATGTTCACAGCAATAAATATTGTCTCCATAGAAATGAGTGGAAAATAATTACACTGATAGTCATCAGAATAATTCGGGTATCAGTGTTACATCATGACTCAAATTTGAAATCAAATTAAGCTTCATTTAATAGAAGCTGAAAATATAAGAAGAAATAATATCTTTTAGTGCTTTGTTTCTTTGAATACATATATTCAATTTAGGTGGGTTTGCAATAATTTTGTGAAATAATAGAGAAATCTAAATAAATAAGAAAAAGAAACTGTATTAAATGTAAAAAAACAGGCGAGGAATGGTGTAATATTTCAAACATGTCATTGAAGACAATCTTATGTGTAAATACAAGGGAACATAAAGCATTAGTAATGAAATTATACATACATTGATGAAATAAGTGCATATATATACGACTTCAAATTTCAATTAGTCATTTAAATATCAAATGATTTACGTTTAGATTCACAGTGATTTGAATGGGGTGGAAATCTATTTTAACTGTGCAATGATACTCTGTACCGAATGAAATGATTAAAATAAGACACAACAGGTGAGTAGATTTGTATAACTTTCCTTCCATCTCAGTGAATCAGTTTGAGCCGAGTCAGCTAGGTTTACCCTATTTATGTGCAAAGTGATTATCAGTACGTACTACTAAAAGATTCCACGATGTCATACTAAAATGCATGCAGTCACAGTCAGAGACCCCCCCCCCCAAAAAAAAAAAATAAAAGAACTTTTCACTACCAATAACATCCGTACTCTTGGTATTGATATTTAAAACTCATTTTGAGCAGACAAGAGAAAGATATTTTAAGTGATGTCTCTCTGCTCCCCTCCCTCACCCTCCTCCTCCTCCTCAAAAATTCATCAGGCTTGGCATGTTTTCATGTCATGTTGAGCTTCAGGGAATCTTATTCTTATTTCTTTTGTTTCACATTGTTGCTATTCTTATAATTGACAAGAGAAAAGCACCAACTACATAGAAATTATTTCTGACATCACAAAATCCAACAATTGATAGAAGGGAATTTGTCATGATGTAGTTACCAAGTTACTAAATGTACATCTATCTATACAACTCAATCTGTTCATATCTATCTATCTATCTATCTATCTATCTATCTCTCTCTCCCTCTCTCTCTCTCTCTATATATATATATATATATTTATATATATATAAGTATATTGAAAAAGTGATAACTCAAAACAATACAGAGATAAGGTTTCTATCTTAACCATGACACATTGTAATACATCAACCATACTAGACCAAACATAAATACAAAAAATGAAGGCTAATACCTCACCACATTATTTAGTTCTGGTATGTTGATCCTTTGAGTAAACCACAAGAAGGTTTATTTTTTATTATCTGGGAAAGGCACGTTTACGATATAATATCTTCATATAAGCCTAATACTGCCTTTGGTACAAGTAAAACTTTCCCATTTGCTCAGTGCCTGTCTATCTTAAATTTCAATTATATTTTTTCAGCTAATTATATTGTTTAATTGGAACTCCCCTGAATTGAATGCATTTAATCCCATCAATATCGAAACTACATTCACAAGCTAAAGAGTTGGTCTCTATTTTTACGTATATCAAATGTGTAATGTGAAATTAACAGATGAATTTCTCTAGAACATTTCAATGATAAAAACACATTTTTAACGTAGAGAACAAGATGTAATATCCATATAATTTCCATTACATTTCCTAACTACTACCATTCGACAAATATGTACATCTCATAGTAATAATAATTAAACTGATGGATTATACATGTTATACGCAACGAATAAACGTACAGTAACGATTCACTTAAAGTTAAATAATACTCAGCTTCTTATCTGGAAGACCTTTAATTCTTCTATGCATAAATTTATAGTTTCATGAAAAAAGTTTTGGCTATATGATTATCTCCCTTGCATTGTAGGAATTTTCCTATTTGATTCCCACATTTCTATCATTTGGGAGTGGAAATTGAAGAGGGGAGCAGCCAACAGCAAATTATGACTGAATAGTTGTTCCTCTTCGTATTAAAGAGGAGACGCATTTTTGTTTCTCTCGCTCCTCTTCAACTGAGGGGAAGAGAAAGACGGAGAGAAACATGAGTAGGGAGGAAAAGAAGAAAGACAATGGTAGAGATCGTCGGAAAATAAGAATGAGATAGTAAAAAGGTAGATGTATGGGAGAGAAGGAGAGAGAAAGTAGTATAAGTTTTTCTGTATTCAGTTAAAAGGGATGTCGGTTATGTAGCACAATATACAAATATGTACGTTTGTGCACCAGCCATCTAAATCGCGTGACGTTTTTTTAGAATTTATACATTTCTAACATTTAAAGCTGTGTTGGTATCACATAGAAAAGGGAGAGAACATTCAGGCTAAGGTTATAACATAATGAAAAACTTTGTGGTGGTAAAAAAAAGCAACAAAGGGGTGTGGGATAATGAAAAAAATCTCCTTCACATTTCGATCGAGTTTATACTTTAAATGATCATCCCTGTTAATTCTCGCTTTATTTATGTTAACGGAGAAAACATTCAATTCATATACTCAGATTAATCAGTCTTTTTGCAATAAACATATGTTATTCAAAAGGAACTCTTAAAACGAAAGTACAGTATTCACAAAAACAAAAATAGAATATCTTATTGAGAGTTAAAGACAATGTAAAAAAATGTTATTTCATAATTCATGAATATTGAAATACGTTTAAGCAACTTCGATTTTCTCAATACAAAATATATTTCTTTCTTATATTTGCGTTAGAATGTTTTTGTTTATTTTATAGAGTTTTTCGTTATTTTCCTCTATAGACAAAACTTCCGAGTAAGCAGAGTTTATTTAGCAAATCCAGGACTGCGTATTCGAAGGTATAATTTTAGTAAAAATAATTTCAAATAAATTGCTTTGAAAAACCAAGTTGCAAGTCTTTTGAGCTGAATTTGATTTCATCATGAGAAGACAAGTTAATGGGTTTGAAAGCAAACAATGTATGGGGTATATGATAAGAATATTGTATAAGGATAATCAGTAGATTTTAGGATCTGGTAATCTGTTTATATTCAGGAGCACAAGAATAAAGCTGGGTGTTATCATCCTGTTTCATACAAGTCATCATTTCATATAATCTTATTAGCTCATCAGACGTTTATCATACTATCCAAAATATACTTGTTTTTCAGCCCAGAAGGCAAGGAAAAGTGTTAAAAGAGAATTTGATAAGTTTTACTTATTTATAATTATTTCTCTGACTTTACTTATGCTTGGAATATATCTGTTGAAAAAACTCTTTAAAAAAAGAAAAAACAGAAACATTTAGAATGTTTTGTTTGTCAGACTTTCTAAATTTAATTTGTTTTATTAAACAAAAATCTCTCTCTCTCTCTCTCTCTCTCTCTCTCTCTCTCTCTCAGCTGTTGAGAACCTGGATAGAAAACATTAAAAGTTCAAGATAAGTCATTGAAAAATAGCGTGAAAAGGAGAAAGTTACCCATGAAAGAGCTTTTAGGGGATGATTAGGGTAGAAGTGATAAGATGATCGACATTGTAAACAGGTTTATCTTCAGCGCATACAACAAATACAACAAATACAACAAATACAACAACTTTATCAGTTAACAGAATTTTCTGCATCTTGAAGTGACTTTGATTCAGAACTGGATGAAATGGAATTGTTTCATTCATCGAAGCAGTTCATTTGTCTATGTGCAGATAGCGTAACCTTTCTAGTTGCAATAATGCAACTCAAAAGTCAATACAGCCTTGGCTGCTGGGATTCTGACTGAAAATATTACATTTTTCCATAGGTGGTTTGCAGCGCGTGGGGTCGCTGATGATTTGGGACTGTGGATTTTATATCAGAGGATTTCTCGTTCACCATTAGCGTTTTCTTTTTTGTAATTTAAAACATATACAGAAAAAACAAAAAGGTTTCTACAGACTATATATATATATATATATATATATATATAGTGTCACCCATAAACGAGTACACCCCAACCACTTTTTTATGGAAAGTTAATTTTCTTCTAAACCAAACATAACAGGATTTTATTATTTCTAGTGGAACATTACACAATCAAGACGGATGCTAACAGGTATTATTTATTATACTCTACAGCATTGACACTCTGTTGCCAAAAATATGAATATGTTGCCGTCCAAAAATAGGTACACCTCTACGAAAAAATATTTTTGTTTTGTCATAAAAAGTGGTAGGGATGTACTCATTTATGGGCGATTCTGTATACAGTGGTGACTCTGGCATTCAGGCTACTCGACCCGAGTACCCCGACTGTATCAATCTATTTCAAACCAGCAAGAAATATCTCAGAACACTTCATTCGACCTTCTAACTAATACTTGTTCTGACCCAAAGGCGTGTCAAAAAAGAACGTTGACCGTTTCCAAAGCTTTCGTTCATCCTTCTTATAACTTGACTCGCGTTGACAAATTTACGCCTGAACTATTAAGAATAATTTAAAAAATCTCGAATTAAATACTCGGACCAAACAATCCTGTCTAGTGAAACAAACAAGCTGTAACGCGAACAGCCCGAACTATCAAGAATAATCATAAAAATATCGAGTGGTTTTAATTCACTATTTTTCAGGGAATATAGCTTTGTTTCAACTTGATAACTTAAAATTTTGACTTCAATAAAGTTACTGGTCATAATGTAACAGAGCGGTGGGTTATATGAACAAGATTAAATAAGCCCTACTCGGGCTTAATCAATTCTGCCTGGTAACAAACATCCATGCAACTTCAGTTGCAAACGAAAGAAGCTTGCCTTGGACAGAATTCGATCGTTTTTAAAGATGCACAATGGTTCAAGAACTGTTGTCTTCGGTAAACCGACGTTTAACTCCGAAAGTTTCGGCCAGGACGTTTCGGCCGCAGATATTTCGACTATGGACGTTTCGGTCTCGTTTTGTTTTTAAAGGAAAAAATGACTAACTACATGTAATTCAAATTGAAATAAAAGCATAATATATAAAATATACGTTTGTTGTTTAGTGTTTCATAAATCTTTAAAAAAAACTTTTTATAGCTAATTTGTGTTTGTTTACTTTTATTTTGTATAAAAGGTAAATAAAATGGGTTTAAGATTCGTTTTTTACCAGATGGTTAAAAATTAGAAAAAAACATTTTTTAGTAATGTTATGTGTGTGAAGATTTCACACCCGCGCACACTCGATGCTAAAATGGCACATAAATAAACAGAAATAAAATGGAAAAAATGATGAAAGAAAAATAGAAGTAAATACATAAATTATATGCATCATTTTCACCTTCAAAAACAAAACGAGGCCGAAACGTCCGCGGCCGAAACGTCCGCGGCCGAAACGTCCTACAACCGTTGTCTTCACTGGCTCGCATTACGATTGAGAGAAATAATCATCGATTTAGAACGAAAAATAGAATTACACGACAAAATATTAGAGGATTTTGCTATAAAACCAAGGCGATTGGAATTTATGTTTAAATAAAGTAAGTTAATGTTTATTTCTTATAAAAATGTATGCATTTTTACTTTTTGGTGTATGCTTAAATTCTTCTATTGACTATGGTGCATTGAATTGTACCTGTTCACATATTGAAGTTTGTTAAAAGAATTGTACTAAGAAGCTAGGCTATCCAGACGCTCGCCTTTACGCCAGACTCTCAGTTGTGCTAAAACATGGGCTCATACAAACTTTAAACTCTGGTTCACTGTCGAATCAGATTTTCAGATGAACCTCATCATGTATGAGCTAGTAAAAATACAGCTAGCTCGGCGCAGTTAAGTTATTACTTGTAATAACATTTTACATTATAATAATTCTTTTCTTATCTGAGGTTTATGCCTTTTTATAAAGACATTGTGAATTCAAGAAATAGTTTGTTACAGAATTAGGATTCAAAGCTTCTCAAAATAAAAACGAGAAAAATTGATTTTAATTTATTATGAAATACAATATCAATAAAGGAAATTATACGAAATAAAATATTTTTTATGAATCCATTTTTGCAATGTGTGGCATTGTTAAGAGTTTGTATGAATTTTCTTCATTTTTATAAATCACATGCATACTAAACCAATGCGTTTGTTGTCTTCTTATAAAAATGAAGGATGAACTTTCAAACGTGGCTGATGAAAGGACAAAGAAAAACGATGAGAATAGCACGAATTCAGGATTAAAGAATACCAGCTGAAACTTCACGGTTTACAGCTTGTATATCAGGATACCCGTAATCGTGGGACAATTGACTGAAAAATAAATAAATAAATCCTCTCTTTTACTTCCCTCCGCGTACGAGTAGTTCACGTCTCTCTATCCCTCTCTGACCTCTCTCTCTCTCTCTCTCTCTCTCTCTCTCTCTCTCTCTCTCTCTCTCTCTTCCCACCCCCTTATTGAATTACCAAACTTTCACTTGGTAAAACATTTCGTTTCACACATACAAGCAGCCGACAAACAAAACTACCTTCCTTTTCTGCCTCTTATTAAACTGCTCTTCTTTTCTGCGTCTTTCTCCCTACCCTGTTAGCCCCCTCTCCCTCTCTCCCTCCCCCTCTCTCTCTCTCTCTCTCTCTCTTGCAGTGTTCAGTTTCGTCAAGGCCTGTCGGTGTCACCATAACAATCCGCTTCCTTTTCCCCTCTCTCTCTCTCTTTCTCTATCTTTCTTTCACTTTTTCTTTCTTTCTTCTGTTTTATAGAAGCAAACAGTAGCGTCTCTGTGACCTTTTTAATTGCCATGACAGCGAAATCTTTTATTATTTTCACCAATTTTATTTCTTAGTTCCCTCTATTTCACTCTCTTCCCTTTCTTTTTTGCACGATGGCCCATTCCATTATTAATTCGAAGGGTGTAGAGGCAGTTACCAACGTAGCTCTTAAGACATAAAATTAGGAGATTAGAAAAAGTCAATTGACAGTGGTAGAAGATTCTGATATCCTTTCATTATATTTGCAAACCTTATAATGCTTGCTAAACTATTAAGACAAAGGTCTGTGCTCCATGATGATGATGAGGATGATAACAGTATTTTATTAAACTCAAATAATACATGGTGTTTTTCGCTTCTTTTCTTGCAATATGTTTGCCCTTCATTGAATTATCAATTAGTAACCTAGATTTTCAAAAATCGTCAAATTCACTTCTTTAGAAAAGACTGAAATGTTTTACATTATTGTTAATCGTAGAGAAGAGAAACTAAGTAACGGATATTAATAATGGTTACTATGTGTGAAAGTTTTTTCATGACTCAGGCAATTAAATGTCATGGAAAAAATGTGTTTACCTATTCTTTGTTATAAGTTAATTTAGGAGCAGAGATTCGATTCATTAATCCTAATGGGCTTCCAGAAGGATTTTAAGTTTTGGATAGTCTTTAGATGACTTCAATAAAGAAAGGAAGTGAATGCATCATTGTTAAAGAGGAGTAGGTAGTTACTATATTAAAATGCAAGGTTAATATATAGTATGCACTGGATCTATGTATGTGTGTCTCGGAAGAGAGAGAGGGGGTGTTGCTTTGCATATTTCTTGATCTTTTTTCAGATGAATGACTCAAAATTGTTCCCGGAGGATGACTTTCGGCCATTCTTCATTAAACATGATTTACTTTGCGTACAATAACGGACCACTGGTAACTATAAACCAGATTCAGAAATATTAACGCCAAACCCAATCGGAGGGCAAACAACTATATTGCTGCAGAAGCCATAATAACCGCGTATTTCTCCACCCACGAATCGTAATCCTTTGTTGAACGCAACACTTGGGTGCTACATTGTGTCATGAAAAATTGAAAGCGTTTTCTTTCGAACACAATTTGGAATCTAATCCTCGCTGTGAGGTTTGAAGAAGTGGAATTTCTTGGACAGCGGCTGAGTTCTTGCTATCATTATAAGACAACACCTACTCGAGAAATGTCACTCATCTTCCATGCTGCCTCGGGACATAATGTTCCACTATTACAAAGAAAAACAATTGATGAACTACAGTTTTGATGCAATAGGTTGATGAGAATGCCTTTTCATCAGTTAACTTCTTTCCATGGCCATGCTTTTTGATCAGTTAACTTCTTGATATTTTCTTAGAACGTATGGATTTAAATATTGATTAATTCTGAAGAAAAATATACCTTTTAAATAAAAGAATTATGTATCATAAAGTGCTTCAGCTTCTGCAAATATTTCAGTTCTTAGAAATATTTTGTGTTGTTATGTTGGCAAGATAATCGGTAGCTGAACGTTTGCCAATAGAAAGGAAAGCACCATTTTAATGCAACAATAAATTATTAAGTTAAGCACCTGAGACGATGTTGCCAATATTTTTAGAATTTTGAAGAAAGGCATTTGAAACCCCCAACAGGAGGTAGTTCATTGTTTCTGGTCAGAAGGGTAGACGATTTGGTTTTCCACTTTAGTAGAAACTTATTCCAGCAAATTTATAGTTCTGCAAATGGGTCTAGAAGAAAGGAAGTAAACATAGCTCTCCTCGGATATTCATCTATCTTATGCCTTATAAGACACTGTATTGTGCCAGTTTAGCGTCAGTGTTAGCGAGACCATCACCAGCAAATGATATTCAGTTTTCTTTCTAATAATTTTAATCCTAAATCTGTAAATATATTGTGCATTTCATTTCTGAATTTTCCGAGATGAGGAATTATTATATACTGATTTACTCTAATATAGTCTAATAACCTGTCTGGCGGTTGTGAGTTCAGTCCCTGGGTCGGGTAATGCAGAAAAAAGAATGATATACTCTAGTTCAGTGGAAGAGGCAGACAGGCAACATCGCAAGGATGAATTAACTAGAAAGAATTAACTGATACGAGATATCCGCTGGCATGGACAGCGGAATGGTGGATTGAATAAAGGGTTCGGTTAAATATTCCCAGAAGATTACCGACTACGACATACACCTGAAGAAGACGAGAGGGTACAATGGCCGAAACACTGTGACTATAACAATCAAGATGACGACAATGAGCTTCATTTCTGGTGCATGTGTGTATGGTGCCCCCCTCTGCATATCACAAGTGATCCCAATTATGTTACATTCATTTATTTGCTCATTTGAATACCTCTACAGTTTCCCTCCAATTCCTCAAAAATAAATCTATCATCTAATCCTTTTTCTCATTTTTATTCATTCTTTGTCTATAGGATTTGGATTATACCGCTGTATTAATTGAATGAAGAAAAAAAAACAACAATTCTAAGCTCATTGCAACAGATACATTGCAAAATCTAAGCCAAACTTATGCTCACTTCTAATAAAAATCGAAGCTTTCCGTGTAAACAGTTTTGTAATATAGTAAGATTAGTTGTCATCTTTGTATAAATGTCCCATTGTATATACATTACCCGATCTTTTAACACCAGAAGTGACATGTCTTTCTCCCC
>VCCN01005374.1:621769-633911 GCA_006491835.1 Architeuthis dux | reverse complement strand
GAACAAGAACAAGAACAAGAACAAGAACAAGAACAAGAAATTACTTGCATACAGACCAGTGGTATAAGCACAAACCAGACGCATTTTCTTGTGACTTTGAAGTTCAAATGGACAACCCAAACCAGGAAACCAAATTTAGTCATTGTAAACAAAGTAGAAATCCGTCCAATAGGGCAAAGAGGGAAATTGAAAGATAGTAAAAAGCTGAATAGGTCTCGACGCCTTTCTAGAGAACATTGAGGAATATGAAGGTAAAGAGAACATTGAGGAATATGAAGGTAAATAGAACATTGAGGAATATGAACGTAAATAGAACATTGAGGAATATGAAGGTAATGATTATAACAATAATTATTGAAGCGCTTGAAACGGACACAAAGAGTTTCCAAAAAGGATGACAAAATTGGAAAGCAAAGGAAGAATTGAGATTGAAACTATTCAGATGGCAGTATTATTGAAATCAGCGAGAATACTAAAGAAAGAGCTGGAATATTGGATAGACTTGCTGTCACTTTGTCTGCAACAAAAGCCGACAGATTCTACTTCTCATTAAAAATCCAATTAACACTTTTACTGAAAGATATAAATTGTATAATTTTGTATATAATTATAGTCAGGATTATTCTGAACAATCTTTAACCAGAAATTTTAAAATATAATAAAATAGACTATGAAACATTTGAACTGGCTTATACTTTCTTTTATACTTACATGATATTCATAAAAGAATAAAATTTAGCTATGTACTAAATGCATTAAATATATTTCATTTCATATATATTGTACGGACGACCCTGAAATTACCCAATTTTAAATGGAAGTTATTCCAATAAAATCTATTACATAATTAGTGTAAAACACTAATAGTTCCTCTTAATCTCTTTAATTTTACATTTCCTAATGCTGAAAATAATTGATTCCGAGTCTACTTTCCAAACTGTTCATTAGCCATCTCCGAATTGATGAAGCAAAAGCCCTGCGTGTAAATGAAAGATAGGCAATACTTTTGATTGATTTCCACGTCTTCATCGAGTCATGCCGCCTGAATAAGCAGTATTTGAAGTCATGGATTCAATGAGAAGCATCGATGGCGGTCTCCCAAGGAGATTAAATTATTCAAGGTCCAATATGTGTCTCTTTTTCTCCGACCAAGCAAAGTACATCTCATGCGAAAGAATGCAATAAAACTGTGACAAATATGAACGAACCAACATCTTTATTCCACATCCAACCTTTCAAACCATAAAATCATGAAAACGTCCTTTTTTACACAGACATTTATTTCATCGTTATCACACTGGTTATTTTCTCTCTATCTTTTCTGACCTTCTCTCTTGTCTTACTTACACCTTCCCGCAATCCGGTTGATAGGAAATGATTATTAACTTAACATTCTTCGACTTGCTTGGCAATCCCATGAACACATGTCTAGTTAATTACTCGTACCCAGACGAGCGTTGGCTGTCCATCGCCTTCATGTTAAACCAAAAAGCATGAATCAAAGAGGGCTAGCAAATTATCCGTAAGTGTTACCTGACTTTTCAGGATATAAATCCCCATACGATTGTGACATAGGAGAAAAATCTTATTGCCAATTTCATTAATAGAGCGAGTAGGAAATGAAGTGAAAAAAAAAAGTTAAGATACGACAAATGAATCTTCAAGCCTCGAAAAATGTAATTGCTTCATCGTTTCTAACTAAAGATTTTATTAGCTTTTCGGCCGCAAGGCTTTCGAAATTCACTTTGCCAACTCTTCTGCTTTGCAATTCATGACTGCAAAACTATCTTCTGCGACTTTAATTGTTTTATTATGCCTATCCACATTACTCTTCTATTTATTTTTCCTCTTTTTCCACCCTTCGGATATATTATTTTTAAAACCATGAACTTTAATTCAACGCTCCCTTTTGGTAAAAATTCTAATTAGTTCTGATCTTCTAAACTGTGATTTTTATTATAACTGCATATTAAATTTGCTTGTTTTTCTTTTCTTTTTTTTCAATCCTCATTTCAGAATTAATAATACTTTTAGGTGTTTTCTTTTTCAAAATGGCGAATGTCCGTTGCATATTCAATTCTTATTAAATATTTAAATCGAATGATAAAAAAAACTCCTTTTTGTTATAAGGAAGTATTTCCTTATATTTCAAAACAAGGATAAAATATCTCAGTTAACGTTTCTTCCTGTTTCAATCTGAAAGTCATCAATATTTATTAGTGCCAGGCTTTTTTGTGATGTTTCTCATTCATGTTGATATTGTATCATCGTTCACCGCTTCTCCCCTCATCGAGGGTGTCTTGGGGTTAGGTGGTACACACGGGCAATTGTTAGACCAACTTCCGGCTTGACAGGCCTGTCGAAGCTTCGTTCTGTTTACGGCACCTGGAATTCCCCACTTGTCACCCATTTAGGTACTGACCAGGATCGAGGTTTCTTAACTTTGGTGATCTTACGAGGACCGGTGTATCCAACGTGATTTGGCCGTAACTCCCTAGCCTCGAGGAGAGGTTCCCCAATCCTAGTCCATTAGCGGAGAGACATTGAGTACCATTTTAAAAATCTTTGGCAAGACTCGGCGCCGGACTGAACCACGGCGAACCGGAGACGAGCACTCTACCACTGGGCCACGTGATATTGACGTCATCTACTCTGTGTGATATTCTTGGTTCGCCTATCGAACGCTGGAAGGGGAAGGGGCTCAATTTGTGCTGAAGAAAATTCTTCCTGCCATTGTTTCAAACTACGCACTTAGGTAAACGATTTCAATATTTTTTCTAGAAGAAAAAATATCAATCCAAATATATCCGAGAATTTTTTTTCAACTGGGATTAACGAGAAGATCATATGAAAAAACCAAAAAAAAACCCAGCTCAGGGCAGTCGTTTTATAGCAATGATCAGCAAGCTAATCTTGCTGCCCGTTGTTAGTCGGTTCGATTCTCATCGGATCTCCCAGTATTAGATGGTCTGATACCAATTCATGCTAAGTTACTATCTACTATCTAATGAACTTTTCTTGGTTGCTGAAAAAATACTTCCTGCCCATTGTTTCAAACTACGCACTATTCCCGGTAAATGAATTCAGTATTTTTCTACAAAAAATCTCAATCCAAATATATCCATTATTTTTTTCCACTGGGATTAACTAGCAGATCATTTGACAAAAAAAACAACAGATGAGGACATACGTTGTATAGCAATGATCAGCTAATCTTGCTGGCCGTTGTTTGTGCGTTCGAGCCTCATCGGATCTCCTAGTATAGATGGTCTGATACCAATTCATGCTGTTACTATATTTATATAATGAACAGTGTGATTTCTTTTGGTTTGCTGTCCGTGACACTTGTCTCTCTCACTCATGGGTAAAACACTGATAAAAATACATCCTCCCCACCATTTGAATCTATACTCTTCAACTGAAACAAATTTGCTATTATTCTTTCTTAGAAAATAGTTTCAGAGAAATTAAGATATATCCGTGAATTTTTTCACGGGTATTAATTAGTTCAATAATAATGTTTACTCTCTTACTTATTCTATGCATTGGCTTTATTCACTTTTAAGATAACGAATTAGATTCAAGTTTCCAATATCATACTTTCAGGGTGCTCATTCATAAATATACTTGATTTTACTTTTTTTAACCCGATTTTTCTTAGGCTTTCCCTTGCAATACTATATGCAGCTGTTCTGGTTTTATTATGCAAACATTTAATTTTATTTTTTAAAGATTTGAAGAATTTTATATACTATCTGAAAACCCGCCATACAGGCTGGATTTTCAGCTAGTTCCTGCGGACGGCGTAAATTGGGCCTTTGGCCTCAATAAGAGATCATGGATTTGAACATACCTTATTTGTAAATCGTCACCATCATGAATTCTTGGATCACATTTAAATTAAATGTGAATATTTTACAAAAGATAAGTGAATCCTTATTATCGGTGTGAGCGCGAACACAGGACCCACAATATTATTATTTTTATTATTATGTTTTTTTTTAATTTTCGAAAACTAATATGCCCCATTACTAAGCACAGAAAATTCGGTGGCCATAGCTCTGTGGCCGCCCTAGAGTTATGCAATGATGGACAGACATTTGGCCATACAGGCTGGATTTTCAGCTAGTTCCTGCGGACGGCGTCACCATCATGAATTCTTGGATCACATTTAAATTAAATGTGAATATTTTACAAAAGAATATTTTATGCAATGATGGACAGACATTTGGTGAATATAAAGTAAGATTAGTTAATCCCCGTAAAAATAAAAATCACGGATATATTTGAATTTTTATTAGATGATATTTTTTTAGAAAATAAATTATTGAAATCTTTTATGTTGATGGTGGGTAGGAAATATTTTATCAGCAAAACTTAGAAGCGAACCAAAAATATCACTCTGTTCATTAAAAGGTGTTTCATAAAGGAAGTAACCCTAACGATAAGAGGGTAGAATTTACGCACACGTACATTTTATACTACAATATTAGTCACGTGACAACGCTGTACCCAGAGACAACAGTACTTAGCAGTTGAAATGATTGCATCAGACACTAGCCTCATTCGAGCAGTTAAAATGTACCTGTAATTAGCATCTTTATGTAATCTTTTTGTAATTTGTGTCTTTAAAAAATACATTTTTAGATTTGGAATAGTTTAAATACGAGTTGTCAAAAAGACAGTTGCCTCCTTTTTGAAACACTCTGTATATAGATAGATTTATTTCTGACAAGCAGTAAACCCTAGCATCTCTTTTTGAGAGACAGTTTTCCCCTTAAAATCATTTTTACAATCCCACTATTCAATGTTTTGGTGTATAGGCATTTCTTAATACCATCTTTATTTGCTACTTTTACAATATTCATTAAAAAAGATAACTATGGTTCACAGTCCTAACTGAAAAATATCAAATTTTCTCATCTGATCGTTTTACATTTTGAATTTACTTTTTTGTCAAACTCCAGTACAAAGTCTGGAGTTGCTTTGTTTTCCTACCGTAACAAGAACAAGACCAATCCTCACTAAAACTAGGGGTCTAAACAGATATGTAAAATCCACATCCCCTACCATGACTGATTGCTAGGAGGCTGTCGTATTGACTGAGCTAAATTGACAAGTCTTAGATATTAACGAAAATGTATCATACAGATACGCACGGGCTTATTTCATTCTAATAAATATATGCATTTATACATATATATAATTTTTTTATAATCTTTTATTTATTATATATACAATACAAAAGTTGCAGTAATCATCTTCAGTCGGAATTGAAGTTGGTGTGGAGTTTGACCCTGCATCAGCCAGTCTTGTCCTAATTCTTTTCTTAGTTTGCCTCTAATTCTATATTTTATTATTTTCGTAAGATTCCACCAGTTCTATTTAAAGTACTACTTTTTATTAATTCAACTTGTTCATCAAGTTTTCTAATTTGATTGAATTTGTGCAATAAACATTGTTTACAAATAGATTTTTAGAACGGTGCATTAATTTGCATTTTCATTATTTCTATTCCGCCTTTTCACCATTTGTTCTTGGTGCGTTCATCGCTTGATAAACATATATCTATCACACAATCAATGCAATATACTAAAACCATTAAAATAATTCTTCTGAAGATTATTAGTGTCAATCAATTTGCACTCAAAGGTTTAACTGGACTGAATTATAATATTACTTACTGAAATATAATATTACTTACTGAAATATAATATTACTTACTGAATTATAATATTACTTACTGAAATATAATATTACTTACTGAATTATAATATTACTTACTGAAATATAATATTACTTACTGAATTATAATATTACTTACTGAAATATAATATTCACCTGCATTGACGAGGATAGAGCCTAGGGGGCAGCACCAAGGACTACAACAAATAAGGAGGTTTTAGTCTCAATGTCAAGTCAGTTATATTGTTAAACTCCAGTTCAAGTTGGAGTTGACCCCCCCCCAACAAGAATGACAAGAACAATCCTCACCAAATTTAAGGGAGTAAACTCTTCACTGTTTGTCTATCACGTCACGTTAAACCAAAGCTATATATAAATGTAACATTTCCGCAACTAGATTAGAAATCACGACCATATGATTGGAAGGCGACTCACTTACCAACTGAGCTAAACTGACAAGTCTTATATACTTACGAATTTATTTATTATATATACAATACAAAGATTACAATAATCATCTTCAGTCGGAATCGAATTAGGAATGGAGTTTGTTCGTTATTATAATTTGACTTTGGATATTTCTAATTTATGAAAAATCTATGATTCTGATACGAATATCTATGTGATTTTTAGATGCGCTAGCATCTCTAGCATCGATTGCCGTCACTGACGGGCTGGCATACTGAAATATGAGTGACGTCCTTTGCCCAGTGTTGCCAATCTAGATGTTTTTCATCTAAATCTAAATGTTTTTGATTGCGTCTAGATGTCAGAAATTGCTATTTAGATTTTTAATAAAATAAGTAATATTTTTAATTAGTTAATTAATAATATTTTAATAAAATAAATCTTGAAGATTAAAGTCACATTTAATCTATTAATAATATGTAATATATTTCCTAGATATTAGATATAATATGGAGAATCTAGATGTTTCCAGGTGTTTTAAGATATTTTTGACTCAATTTTAGATGTAAACTTAAAAATAAAATTGGCAACACACGTATTGGCAACACACCCCTTGCTAGATCTTCACACAAGAAAAAACTAGCGCATCTATGGTCTGACTTTTATATTTTTTTTAATGGTCGTCTTTTAAGACGATCATGTTTTTAAATATCTTTTAAGGTTTCAATGATTCAACAATGTCAGCGTCTATCGTTCTATTAATACAGTAATGTTGCTAATTAGTATTCTGTAAGTATTACACGGCAGAATTTAGATCAAATTTTATTTTTATCACTATTCATCTCCAAGCTGCTCAGACATAATTGGTAATGTTTAGACACAACTGGTTATCAATTTTATCACACATAGAACGCCTTTTAAAGCCACAAAAACCTTTCTATCTATCTACATTATAAAGGATGAAATAATTCTGTGATAATGAATTTGTAATTTGATGAATGTCTACTGACTTTAATATTGTACGTTTTTTCATGATTTTGTTTTCTATTTAAAAAGGAAATTTTTTAAGATTTTGATTTTGCATTGGAGATATTTGGATATTTGAGAATGGATTTCATTAGTCACAAAACTAACAGCAAAAACTAAAGAACTTCAACTCGCTTACCTTTTTATAGTCACAAAATTAATTTTATATCAACAGGGAAAATTCAAGATTATTCATTTGAATATCAAAATTAATTTCGAATCAATTAACAAATTAATTTTATAATCTATTGATTTTAATTTTTGATCAAGAGAGGATTATGTTTCTTCACACAAAGATTGATTTAATCTACGGTCTTCAATTGTCGTCGTTTATTAGAAAAACGATCTTGACATTGGAATCCTTAATAGAAGCTCAGCAGTTGCCGGTGTATATGTGTGTCGTGGTTGTGTCAGGATGATCGTCTCAATATCCACCCCCCGAGGCTGGTTAGGGTCAATATGGACACTTTGCTCAAGTTGGCTCATTTTTACGCGTGCAATCTCCAGTCATGTGGGCGCCATTTGGAAGATAAACAGTTCTATTCTAGAGCAAAAATGACTTAAAATATTCACCAGTGTTGCTGCAGGGCTTATGTCCTGAGGCTGAGGTAACCGAACCATTCACAAGGAAGCAATGATACCCGCCGGTTAATCGTGAGCCAAACATTAACGCTTTTTTTCGGGGGGGGGGATTATCTTTAAGAAGGAAGAACTGCGGAAAAGGTCTATGCGCTTTCTTTCATCCATTTTATTTCATTGTTTGCCTGAAGAGCAGATCTGATAAAAAGTGATCATTATTGGCGCTAATATATCACATAGTGTCAATTGATGCATCGCAGCTAGGTCAATTCCCTTAAGACTTTTGAACAGCTCTCATCTACGTTATCGAGTATATTTATAAAATTATTGTTATATTAAATAGACTTGCTTGATTATAAAATGCATAAACAAATGACTACTTTGTATCAATATGGTAATGTGCTTTTATTTGATGCAGCCACCTATGCATGCATACATAAAACTATAGATATTTACAAAATTATGTCATATCTTCATAGTTTTTAGAAATTCATCCAGTAGTTTTACATCTTGATACGCTGTTTAATTTTAATGGAAATGTATGTTTTACTTGTTCATTAGATATCCTGCTATCAATTATTTACTTGAATGCTAATACTGAGTAAAATGAGAGGGGACATTAATTCCCTTCTTAGACTTTGCTCTCTATGCTCGGAAAGCGTCTGTTAGACATTTGAAGACAGAGTTTCTTATTTCGACTCTATTATATTATCTGTGTGTGTTTGTGTTTGTTTGTGTGTGTGTGTGTGTGTTTGTGTTTGTGTGTGTGTGTGTGTGTGTGTGTGTGTGTGTGTGTGTGTGTGTGTGTGTGTGTGTGTGATTTTTAAGTGTTGGTGATCGGTGAATAATTGAGTTGTAGATGCCCCACTTGAATGGATTGGACAGTTTCCCCCCTCCCCATTGCAAAGTGAAGAATATGTAACGATCATAATTATAAGATTATAAACAATAATAATGAAATTCCATGACTATCAAACTAACCATTTATTTGGAGCATTTAAAAAAAACATTATTTGAAAATGATTTCGTGTAGATAAGGGAAATATTTGTTTTACCGTGTAACAGTAATTCGAAACAAATTTCTGGTTGTTTTAGTGAAATAAGTGAAATCAAGTTTCTTATTAATCAAAAATTCCCTAAATATTCGTTATAATGTCAGAGCGTTATTCATAAATGCTGTTGCATAGGTTTGCTAAATGCTGTTGGCAGCAGCAAACAGGTGAATCTCTGCTAGGTTTCTTGCTTTAATTACCTTTTATGCTTACTTTCTTCAGTCTCAAACATTTTATTTCCGTTTTCTGGAGGCTTAATTCTATTTTGCTGGTAGAATGCCCCCATATTAGCATTAATAAACGGTCCCTGTGATGCAGCAAAACACCAATCCCACGAGGTTTGCAGATATTGTATTAGCGTTAATGATTTCAAGAAAGCGGCAGTTTGAAGTGGAGTTGGTCGGCGAAAAAAAGGATAGTGATGAATGAGCTGGGGACAAGTAGGGAAAACGGCACAGGTAGAAAGGAAAAAGAAGAATGAGAAGAGAAATAAACTTAGGGAACAGAAAAGAAAGGCGGGTTTTGTATAGAAAAAACAAAAAGGGAATCGTAGAGGAATAAAAGACAAAAAAGAAGAAGAAGAAGAATGAGATAATTGTAGAAGAAAACTCCGTGATTGAAGTAGTGATACTACGTACATAGATAGGATGGGGGTTGGCATACAGGCGAAATGGCTTTTTTAATCATTATAAAAGGAGAAAAAGAATCCAAAAGGAAACAGTAGATGGCAAAGATCGACGAGGAAGAAAAGAATTGAATAGGAAAGATGAATAAAGAAATTGAGTGAGAAAAAAGGAAAAAGGGGAAATCGTTCAGGAAAACCAATTGATGAGATTGAGTGAGTTGAAGGAAGAGGGAGATGTGGTAATTCAGGACGTAAGAGATGAAGGCAAAAGGTATGTGTGGAGAGCGGCGGGTTGAATCGCTTGTATTGGGGCTAGTCATTTAGGCGGGAGCTCCGGGCGAACGGGGCCGACGGCGACGGGCAGGGTCGGGCGGCGACGCCTAAGGGTGTTGTTAGCAGGCAATTGCCTTCAAGCGTCTACATACGCGCACACAGACACTTGTTATTATATTGTTTTCTGTTTTTTCTCCTTCCGTTTGTCATCTATGCGAATGGCGGATTTGTTGTGCTCTGTCTCGGATCAGTGTAGCGTACATCGTATTTAGAAATGGACACCAAAATTAATGCGCCCTTCGTTTTATTCAGCTTGTTCATGAAAGTTCGTCGCACAAAAGAAACTGTAACGAACTTTAGAAAACCTAGATAAATATCTGCAGGCGCTATTCACCTAAGTCTCATCATGGTTACCACATGGTCATTTCACAGACCTTTCTCTTCTTGGAAGCGATCTCTCGGAATATAAATTAAAATCTGATTTGATAGGGGCAAAGATAACCTTTTCAATTACCTTGCCTATTTTCCCCTTTTCTTGCCTTTCCTCACAGTTACCGCTCTTTCAATCACTTCGAAGGATTTTGTGAGAAAACACAGCGGATAACAGAAAGATGCAAGTTATTCCTACTACAATATTTACTCAGTGTCATGTTATCGTCAGAATTGTGTATTGTAACGCATCTTAAGAGAAAGACTCAAAACACAGAGTGTTTGTGTTCAGATATCCATAAATGATTGGGTTACGGTCTGTATTGTCAAATTCGAGCACACATAATACTCAGCGCATAAATAAAAATCTAAATACATTTTGTGTTCGTTATTCATAACACTACATAGCATAAGTATGTGCTAGGCAAAGTCTATCTGTAAATGCCCGTGTATGCGTGATCATATGTGGATTTCAGACTAGTAGGTCTATTTACTAATTACCTGCTTCAATTCTATGCAGATTAGCTCAAGCAGAATTACTTTAGAAGATATTTTTGCTGGTCTAAAGTGTTGCAAAAGTTAAGACATTCAATTAAGAGTAGGTTGACAATGAAGACTTCATCTGATTGTTATTTATTAAGTCCTATTTAGGCTCTTCTCTTATGTTTTGTTTGCCCGCCTACTTCTTTTAAGTGTTCACATCTCTCTGTGCTCTCTTTTCGTACGAATATTTTTCTGCATCTATCAATTGGAACAAAGTAAAGTATGTTGGTTTTAGTCGGTTCGTAAAAGCCCTTGGCCAGCAGCAGCTGGAGACGAAGTCGAGATGAATGTCAACCACCGCCACAGTTAACAGTGCCAGCGGCGGCGGTGGCTGACGTCTACTTGCCGACGATCTTTCATCGTGAATTGTTAACAAATAAACATTGTCGATTTGTCGCGCTTTTTGATTATGACTTTTGACAAATGTTTTTTTCTGTTTCATAAATCGAGTGTTTTGCTTGCATTTCTCTATCATTAATCACCATTGATTGGAGAGTCAGAACTTGAAACAGGTTCATCGTCATATACTTACAACGGTTCGAATTGTTTCGGTTCAGACTCTATTTCTATATTTTGTTTACGTCTACAAAAGTATTTACATAGGGAAACCAGTGCAAATAATTGAAAGTCTACGTTTGTCCGCTCCGATAGTATAATGGTTAGAACGTCTGCCCCACATGCAGAAGGTCCTGTGTTCGATTCCTGGTTTGAACGAAGTGTGGCAAACTCTTCATTGGGACAGATTTACCTGTGTACTCAGCAGCCAATTGTGTACATTCTAAGCTGTGGGATTAGGGTGGAGGTATCCCTTCGGTGGACTTGCATCCTGCCAAGGGGGTGGTCATAATAACTTGTAGGAATGAAGTCCTGGTCTCGACTGCAAGGATCAGTAAGCTGACGCATGCAACAGAAACCGAGACTTCACCACCGGCCTCCATACTCCATCGGGTGTTGTCTCTTTTTTATAAGTTATGTTACAAATTATCAAAAAATGTATCCGAATGTATAAAGTAAAGGAAGATTACTGTCTTTCTTTGAAAAGTTCCCTACTCAGAGAGTACAAATAACTCCAACTTACAACAGCTTCTTGTATGACGGCACTTCAGATACTTCTAATAAGAACTAATCGACTGAATAACTATTTTACGCCCACTCTTTATACGACTTAACTCACTCCAAAACTCACGCACTCGTACGAACAATGTGTGCGTGGAGGGCAATGCTCATTACTTATAGATTTGTTTTCCTTTTTCTATCTGTGAATCTGTTTCTATTTGCTAAATGTAGTAAAGTAACTATTTTCTTTTAGCACTCTCATTGAAAGCTTTTTTTGTTACTTTGTATTAGAGATACCAAACCTCATTTAGTGTACTAAAATGCTATTTTTTAATGCTAGTCTTTTTGAGCACTTGAAAACTTTCAATGTAAACGAACTTTTAAAATTCGAAGATTAAACTTTAGGAGCTATTGATAAAATACAAATATGCTTCATTGGGCCCGGGACGTGGCTTAGCTCCTTGAG
>VCCN01005374.1:609354-620978 GCA_006491835.1 Architeuthis dux | reverse complement strand
CTTCGCGAACGAGGATTTGTGAATGGTTTTCCACAGCAGTAGTTTTCTACTAACATTATACAATGTCCGTGCGCCCCAGTTTGAGAACCACTGCGCTAAATGTTGGAGGGGGGCCCCCAAGGAGCCAAGCCCACCGTGCCCACAAATCTCCACCTATGCCCTTTGAAGCATATTTGTATTTTGTCAATAGCTCCTAGAGTTAAGTTTAATCTTCGAATTTTAAAAGATAATATATATACAGCATAGAAATCTTTCCTGTGTAATTTTAGAAGCCTTGGAAATTTATTTTCAAGTTGCAAAACTTTTTTTTTTTAAACTCTAGAATGTTACACATTTAGCAAATTACAGAATTTATAATCATAGAATGCTGCAAATTAGAGAAAAAATGTTTTATTCTTCCTTTATTTTTCATTTTAAAATAGTATAGCTGCTTAAATAACGAGCATATTCTTCATTGAAAAAGAATTAATAAACAGATGGGTAAAATCGTTTTTAATTCTGCTCGGAAAATGGGGCGAGAAAGATTGTATCACGACAATCTTCCATATGAAAGGGGCATGCCTAGAAAATCAGTATTCGAGATCCTGGTTGTTATTTGGGTTCGATCACCAAAATATGAAATAAATTGCTGGATGAATTGTTCGAGAGTTATTTCGATCCAAGACCAAAATTCAGAGTAAACTCCAACATTTACGTCTCCTACCCGAATCTTTGTCGACGGTCCAGGCCAGGTCGGACTCCATTCTGACATCGAATGCTCTCTGACAAAGATAATTTTAGTTAGACTCATACATTCATATATAAGCGTGTCCGCATGCGAGCGCGCGTAAAAACACACACACACACACACACACACAAACAAACAAACAAACAAACAAACAAACAGACACAGTCACACATATGTGCACACAAATGCATATGTGTTTTAGCAAGTTCAAGTGGCGTTGCTTGGGGGTAAAATTGACCTTAAGATAATCGTTTATTTTTGCCTGATTCCTTTCTAATGCGGTAGGGCTGAGAAAAATGTAAAATACAAATATTGAAGAGGATTTGTTTGAATGTGTTATCTTAGCTGTTTAGACCAAAGTTCAATGAGCTGTATTCATCCTTTTGACAAAATGAAGTACGTCTAGTGCAACCTTTTTCCACGGTTTTAAGCTTTAAAATCTTAAGATTAAAGAAATAAATTAACCTCGCTCGCTTTCTCTCTATATATGTGCATGTGTGTGTGAGAGAGAGAGAGAGAGAACATGCACCCGTACGTATGTGTGTGTGTGTGTGAAATGTGCAATGAAAATAACCAGAGAGAAAAGCAGAACTCATTGCCCAATGTTCAGTGATAAAACCAACAAGCACGAGAATATTTGTTCAAATATTTGTAATCTATATTTTTTATTTCCAAACTCAGGGTTGGACTTTGTTATCCCCGTAACAAGAACAATCCTCACTAGATTTAGGGGAGAAAACTCTTCACCATTTGTCTCACGTTACGTTAAACTATATATATATATATATATATATATAATTAACATTTCCCTACCGTGATTTGAAATCGCGACCCCGTAATTGGAAGGCGGCTCTCTTACCAACTGAGCTAAATTGACAAGTCTTATATATCGGCGAATTTATTTATTATATATACAATACAAAGGTTGCAGTAATCATCTTCAGTCGGAATATAAGTAGGAGTGGAGTTTGACCCTGCAGCAGCCAGGATTGTATTTATATATTGTTTCTTCGCTTTCGCATATTATTTAATACCAAGATAAAAAAATGAATGACACGTTGAGATGAACTTTAAAATCTGCCTTTTATTAAAATGTTGTTGTTATTGAAGGATCGGGATGTTGAAAATGGCCTAAACAGCCGTAACATGTACATCAGAAGGCATACATCAATACAGAAGGCGGAACTACGTTCATAAAAATGTTAATTTTAAAATGTTAATGTTTTTTTGTAAATCTTTAAGTTTTAGAATTTTAATATTTTATAACGTCTAGAAAACTGAAATTGAAAGTATTTTTCATTTTCAAAGTTTACTGTTGTTATTGTTTTCTATTTCGCTTTCTTCTTTTCGAAGAAGTTTTAAGTTAATCTTGAAAAATGTTCATAGTTATCATATTTGAATGCTGTATTAATATTTTCCTTCCTACGCAAATATTCGGGAAAAACTAATATAAATTGAATTTGTTTTTCGGCTGACAATTAAGGACAATAAGAAATCTGAGATTGTGAATGTTTTGTGTTGAATTGGTGTTGTGTTCTTCTGATAAAGAAGAACGGTTTCAATGTTCTAGTATTAAATTGCTGGAATAAAATATCAATAGACATTAGAATGGCAAGTTTTTATTTTAATATTCGACGCTTTGCATTTGCGAAGCTTCAACGTTTATAAATTCTGTTCCGTTATTGGTATTCTTGTGATCAATTAAAAGCCGAGAATATTTCCCTCTCGCCCATCGCCATCTTGAGGACCATATCTATTTAATGCAGTTATTTCTCATCTCAGTTAAAAAAAAAGAAGAAAATGTGGCATGTTTCCGTTAAGCGCTAGTTGTGCATAACCCTGCAATGTGTCCCGCTTCTCTCTGTTCATTGGTACCTGGCGTCATGTCAATTAGAGAGGGGCAAAGAGGAAAAGCAGGAGGTGACAAATATCTGGCTAGGTGTTGGGCATTCATTCGACGCCTCACTCACATAGGGAACGACAAGAGCAGGTGTGTGCAGGCATGCAGAACAAATTGCACCCGGTTAAGCATCTAGTTAGGTAGAGGCTTGCAAAGCAGGCATGTGGAACAAATCATTTTCTTCCATGGAGCCGGGCTCAGTCTCACTCATCCAGCGTTACCACAATTCACGCTAGAGAGATGGTTCAATGGAACATTTGATGCTTCACTTCACAATCTAGAAAAGGGGCAAGTTGGGCGGATATTAAGAAGGAGGAGACGACTACAGCCTTCCACATAAAAATACCCACAATATTTTTTGTTTTTCATTTTGCAAGCGATTTGATAGATGGGTGACTCTTGCTGCTTTTGTTATTCATTGTGTGTATGTGTGTATGAGCGCGCTTACTTGTGTGTGCATTCACTGCTAGTTATTAGCATGCTTTTTGATGATTGAAATGTTTCTATTGTACTTTATCTCTTTTGTTATATTTTTTATTCTACAATTCAGAAAGCTTCATATTTATTTGTAGCAAAAATTGAGCTGAACGTTTAAATGCTTTCCCACACCAGATAATACATTTACACATATAGAATACATAGTTACAGATGCAACTATAAACACACACACACACACACAAATGTATAAATCTCATGCGTCTCTATGATTTAAAGAACGTACTTAATAAAACGTGTGTGACTCTAAATAATGTTTTACTTTTGTTAAGCAATTATTAATATTGCTTCAATTAGCTTCAATAGTTATTTCTGAAAATTCAAAAATAAATTTACAATAATTCACTTTGTAATACATATCATCATCATCATCATCATCATCAGCCGTTATAAGTCCACTGCTGGACAAAGGTTTTTTCCATCTTCTTCCATGACGACCTCGATTAGGCTAACCTCTGCAACGTCTTACCGGCAAACCTTTCTATCTCATGCCTCCATCTTGGGCCTGGTATTTTCCTACTGCGTTTACTGTCCCATGGACACTAATCGGTTAGTCTTTTGCTCCATCTATTGTCACCTCTTCTTGCTAGGTGACCAGCCCATCTCCATTTTTGTTGCTTAATTATTTGTATAATATTCCTCACTCTAGTCCTCTCTCTGATCCATGTTGATCTTTTTCTATCAGTTATCCATAGCATTGCTCTTTCCATGGCTCTCTGTGCGATTCTAAGTTGGTTCTTGGTTCGTTTTATTAATTTCCATGTTTCGCATCCGTAAGTCATAGCTGGTATTAGAGGATATATATATATATATATGTGTGTGTGTGTGTGTGTGTGTGTGACTGAAAATACTGAATACAATGGTTCTGTAGGATACTTTATAGATTTTTTATTTAATTGTTAAAGTTTAATATGAAGGTTTATTTCGGCATTTAATGAAGATTTCAGATTTCTGATGTGTTTTATACAGTAGTTTGACTTTTGGTACTCTGCGAAAAATATTAGGTTGATACAAAAGAGTATTTTTATGAAACATCTTTATTTCATATAGATTCATATCATCATTATTCAATCATCAAATTATTTTCCATGACGTTTTATCACCTTTCAGCTAAATTCTGGTTTTGATCCGATTAATTATTCGAGGAATTCCTTTAGATATCTTGAACTTATTGGAAGCACTGACCAGACAAGGAGCGAAACAAGTGATAGTCTGAAGGTGTCAGATCTGGAGGACATGCAGCACGTGGAAGAACTTTCCACCCCAGCTCCATGATTGTTTGAGTCGCAATCGCAATATGAGCACGAGCGTTGCCATGCAGCAAAATCACCGGTCGACTTCTTTCCCTAGAAAAAAGTGTCTTTTCTTTTCCAATGTGTCATTCAAAGGAGCCAGTTGCTTGCTATAACGTTGTGCATTCACAATGACGTTTTTGCATAAATATTGAAGGAACAATAATTAATATATATTATTATTATTATTATTAGTAGTAGTAGTAGTAGTAGTAGTAGTAGTAGTAGTAGTAGTAGTAGTAGTAGTAGTAGTAGTAGTAGTAGTAGTAGTAGAACCTTTTGAAGTAACTTACAGGAGAAACCAAGTATGGGGAGGTATAATATCACTATTCAGACACCTGAAAGGTAAAGGAAAGACTAGCCTAACTTTGAAGTGTATACCTTTAAGTGGGGTCGTGTCTCGCAATTGATCTCTTTCAATGAAAGTGTTTCTTTCTGGAAAAGATTTTGAGAAAATGGTGTTTCTCGAACATGGTAAGTATAACTAAAATACAACGTATTTCTTTATTCAAATAAAGTATGCACATAGTTTAATAGAAAGGCGCTGGTAATAATCACTGTTGTATCTAGTAAAATGGAAGAGAGCAACTGCAAAGTAAAATGGAAGAGAGCAACTGCAAAGTAAAATGCAAGAGAGCAACTGCAAAGTAAAATGGAAGAGAGCAACTGCAAAGTAAAATGGAAGAGAGCAACTGCAAAGTAAAATGGAAGAGAGCAACTGCAAAGTAAAATGCAAGAGAGCAACTGCAAAGTCACGATAAAGAGTAAAGTAATGAAAGCGCGACACTCAAACTGCTACCTATTACTTCAAAGCCTCGCTATGAAAAGACATATTTTCAACATTTTATTTGGAACAGAGATACGATATTTTACTTATTTTTTAAAGCAGTGGTCGAAATAGTATTTGATGTGAACATAGTATCAGCGATAAATTATGCAATATTTATGTAAAAACGTCATTAGTATTAGACATGAAAGCGAATAAGTGTACGGAAGCATTTTGCGATATTATGTAAGGTGATATCAGGTCTGTTTTGCGTCGAAGATTTACAATAAATTGCAATAAAAGATTTAAAGTTGAGTAATTAAGATGGCGTTTACTATGGCAATAGAAATATTAATGCAAAGTATGGCAGATAATAGCAAATGTCTATTGAGAATAATGGATTCAATCTAAAATGTCAACAGAGTATCAGCGATAAACGCTGATACTCTGTTGACATCAAATACTATTTCGACCACTGCTTTAAAAAATAAGTAAAATATCGTATCTCCAAATAAAATGTTGAAAATATGTCTTTTCATAGCCAGGCCAATTGCTTTGAAGTAATGTGTCTGATAAATTTGTTATTTAGATCTGAAGAGCGTAGTCATGTATATAACTAATGATGTAGCGGGCTAAATCACTCAACTGCAGCAATAATTGGAAGAAATGGTTTTCTTATACTTGATGAAAAGTTCGGCTTTTGCCTTTCAGATGTGTGCCCAAAATTCGAAATGCTAGAAGAATTTATTAAAACGTGATAAGTTGTTTCTTTTAAACATTATTAATTTTCTTTCATCTTAAATTAAAATGAAAGAAATATTAACATTAAGATGGAAGAAATACTAGTAAAACATTAATAATGGCTGAATACTATCAAATCAATTGTTTCTTTTAGTTCTGAACAAAATTCTTCATTCACAAAATAAAATCGTAGAAGAATAAATCAGAATATATTGAATAGCATCAAAGGGAAAACGGAAGTGTTGAAAGTGTTTATTTAATTTGATGAGAGGAAAGAAGAAACTGAGAAAATACTACATTATTAAGTTTAAGATGAAGATAAATAAACTTCGCTAAAATAAGGCAAGAATCTTACATATTTCGGTAAAACATTAATTCAACAATTATTTTTCTATTTTTCTGACGCCTCCACGAGAAATGG
The DNA here is from genome assembly GCA_006491835.1 of Architeuthis dux. NCBI lineage: Eukaryota > Metazoa > Mollusca > Cephalopoda > Oegopsida > Architeuthidae > Architeuthis > Architeuthis dux. The sequence continues at coordinate 614,636 of VCCN01005374.1, read as the reverse complement.
AGACAGCATTAGTTGCTGTATAAATAAAAGGTAAATATCTTTAGCTACTCCCCACAGATGTTAAATTCCCCAAACATTTGTTGATTATATACTGAATTATTATATTATTTTATACGGTAAAAAGTTGTCAGCTGATAACCAGTCACTATTTAAACTAGAAAGCACACAGAGCGCGCATACCTCTACCAACGCCGTTGTCAGGAAAAGTAATTGTGGATGAATCCGCCCCCAAATCAATCAATTCTTCCGTATCCCATTGCTCCCGATTCCACAAAATTTCATTGAAATTCAACTTTTGGAGATATCGTGTGGACAGTCATGAACTCTTGGCGATGTTATGTGGTGTGGAAATATAACTACGACGGGGGGGGGTGATTAGGCATGGATCCGCCTTAAAATTTAATCACTTCTTTCGTAGCCCATGCCCACCTTTCCACAAAATGTTATTGAAATTCATTGAGAAACTTTGGAATATCGTGTGGACAGTCATGAGCGTATACATGAATTTAAAAAAAAAACGGAAAGATATCTCTCAATCAAAAAGAATTTCCTGGATCCGCCCTAAAATTTAACTAACTTTTTTCCATAAAAGTTCATTGACATTCGAGTACTTTTGGAGATATCGTGTGGAAAGACAGACAGACGGAAAGATACGACCTCCCCAACTTCGTTGGCAGAGGTAATTAGTTAACTATTTTTCAATAATATTTATATATGTTATATTTTAAAAATACTTACTTAGGATACTTATAAATACTTATTGAAAATGAACCTTCTGTCCTAACTTATTATTCACAGCTCAATTCTAATCGATTGGTTTTGTGTTCGGATTATATTATTCTTCGTAATTGATATCTTGTGGATAGTTATCAAGAAAACAAAATAATTAACAGAAGATGACGTTGTTCTTTTCTTTTCAGCCATTTCTATAACGATTGAACATAGCAGCAATTAATTCATTTCCCATAACATTTGATTGCTGTTTTAATAGGCAATAATCAATTTCGTATTGGATCAAAATGGCAATAAACGTCATCAGAACCAAGAAGATGGAGTTGTATTCATGTGAGAAAGATTGTCTCACATCAAATGGCGCTTGAGCAGCGAGTAATTGAGAGGAAATCCGGCTAGGCCGACGCCGGTCAAATGGTGGGAAGGGGCAACGAAGTACCTTTGAAGCAACAATACTACTTTTTCTGCTCATTCAATGTTCTCTAAATGACAAGCACGGACAATGAGACAACAATATTGTCGCTGAGAAAAGCAATCGAGTTTTGTTTTCTTTTCTCTCTTTCCTCTTTCGCCTGAATAAAAATGTGGTGCATTATTGTTTCGTTTCTCTTCTATTCTAAAGAAAGTAAGCTGTTGTTTTATGAATACTTTTAAAACAGATTTATACGGATCAGTTTAAGGCTAACATGTGAAAATTACAACCTGTCTCAATGGTTCTCTTTTCGTAGATATATAAACATTGTTAGTCGGGTGGTCCCCGTCGTGTGCGTTCAGCCGGGCTCTGATGATTTGTCATTGATACCATCGTCTCACATTAAATCACAACAAACAAATTTCGAATGTATTCTGTCTAGCTTGTCGTACTTGCTAGAGTGCTTCAACGTCAGAATAAAGTGGCCCAGCATAAAAAAGTTCATCTGTAAACGAAACGAGTAAGTGGTATTCCCCTAAGAGCTAAATGCTTACAAGTGAGTTGGCATTTGTTTTTTATTTTATTTATTTGAAGGTGCAGGTGGCCTAACGGTTGACAGTAAGGAAAATTGAATCGGCGAACCGAGTTCAAACTCCGTCTGAGACAGTTTGCGCTCATTTCGCAGTAATGCTCTTGGAAAGGCATGAATCCATCTTTTTACCCCCCCCCCCAGCTATGAGTAAATAGCAGGACAGAGTGGATTCTCTAGGCAGATTGGCAACCAGTCTAGGAGACTGATTTCTTTTTTTAAAAATAAATCTAAGGAATGAATAATCCTTTATATCTTATCATATTACCATCACTACAATAGTTATCGCCGTTCTTGAAGATAATATACTTAGTTTATTCTTTATCTTATGACTTTTCGTTGGAACATCTTACTGGAAGAATCGTGTAAATAAATAGTCCAGGCAAACTAGTGCAATTTGGGGCCAAAAACAATAGTAAAAGTCCCAAGAAATCCTAGCTGAAAATCCAAGATGGCGGCCATTTTTCAAGATTGCCGCCAATTTGACCTGACTAAGTTGTTTGGGACCAGAAAACCCAATGGTTGTACAAATGACATGAAAAATCTTTGGAAAGAGAATTGTGCCAGCTTTCCAATGGTGTATATTGTCAGTTTGTCAGAAGTTACAAACAAAAACGTGAAGGTAGGTATTCCAGCACACGCCGATGAAATTCCCTTTACAATATATATATACCATTAAACACCATTAAACACTATATCGGAGCCTCAAAAAGTAAATGGAAAAAGGTATGCCAACCACAGAATGACCTTCTCACAGACTAAGTATAGACGCAGCACGACACTGTCCCAATATGTTAATAAAAGAAATCAAATGGCCCATCTTAACACACGCTCGCCAACCCGACAATCTAAACGAGAAATGCTGGCTATGCCTAGAAGAAAAATTTAGAATCCTGAATATTAGAAATAGCGCTAGCTTACTCAACCAAAGGACCGGAATTCTTTCAAATTGTCGACATAGATGGCATTCAAACTAAAAGCTGTAGAATAAAGTAAAAGATATCATATATACACCGTAAAAAGACTTAAATATACAAATATAAATAAACATCTAATGCGGTAAGAATGGCAGAAAATCAGGAATTTATATTCCATCAAAACTAAATTTAAAATTAAAATAATGATTAAAATAAAATAAAATTAATATAAAGAATTAAAGAAATACGAAGAGATCACTATGCCTCTTTTAAAACAAATAAAAGAAAAAATCATAGCCAAACAAATGTAGGGTGGGGAACACTATCTATGAATACATCACAGTAGTAAACTACAACTTGTGACCAGGTAAAAGAGGGAAGTAAAGAATGTCACACCACCATTACACCATTCCACCATTCTCACAATCCCTTTAGACCCCACTATCAAATCAAACAAAATAGCTATATTCCCATACCCTGTTACTAATCTGAAGAATGTGATCAAGCATGAAACACTGTGTCATTGGTAGTCGTTGAACACTTTTTCTTTTCACTATTTGATATTATCAGATGTTGAGCACTATTTGATTAAATTGAAGTTATAGACGTGAAGATAGGTATTCCAGCATACACTATTGGAAAGTGGAAGGTATCATTTTGGGGGGCTATAATCTTGGTAACCAAGTTAAATCATATCTAAACCCCATCCAAATAAGGAAAGAAAATGTTGCTCTATTTTTCTATGAACCGTAAGGCCATTTTGGAATTCAAAATGGACGACTGTGACTGTAAATGTCTTCCAATTATGACTACGGCATTGTGTATGGATCCATCCCAAAATTTAATCGCTTTTTTCGTAGCCTATTGCTCACCCCTCCACAAAATATCATTGAAATTCATTGAGAACTTTTGGAGATATCGCCTGGAAATACAGTAGCGAATACAGCAAAAAACGGAAAATATCTTTCAATCAGAAACAAATTCCTGAATCTACCCCAAATTGTATCTGTAACTTCTTTTGCACAACAGATAAACAACAATATACACCGTTAGAAAGCTGACAAAATTCACTTTCTAATGATATATCATGTTATCTGTAGAAACATTGGGTTTTCTGGTCCCAAATAACTTAGAGAGGTCAAATTGACGGCCATCTTGGAAAATGGCCGCCTTCTTGGATTTTCAACTAGGATTTCTTGGTACTTTTAGTATGGTGTTCTGAAGACTTTATAGAAATGCATTGTGGAGAAAAGAATTATATTTTTATTTTTTTCTCCAATTTTAACCATAGCTGCCTGGACTAAAACCGCAAATGACAGCAATAAATGGTCTCAGTACATGTTTACTTAATTCTTTAAGAAAAAGCTATTAATAGACGGATAGAGGTTTTCTTAAAACAGTAAAAATATTTTTATTTTGTTTATTGACTCATCGACTGTTTTTCATGGTCTGGATATTGTAATTAGTTTGTGGGTTGGCTAGTCACGAAAATTAAAAAAGCGTTTTATTTAAACTCAAAATGCAAACGGTAGAATCACAAATTTTGCTGACTTAAAAGGAGTAAGGTGGTGCATATGTACAGACAATCTGCAATGAAATTAAGAACCAAATATTATCTGTATTTGAACACCTAAAATATATAGTTGTTGCATGTCGAATAAGCTACTTAGAATATAAAAAAAATGGATACTAGTGGTTTGAAAAGGCAAAAAAGAAATGTTAATGAATTATTACAATTCAATTTAGGATGATTTGGACATTTTGTTATTAAGCATATTTAGTTTTTAGTGATTTTTTTAATTTTCTCAAAGAAACTTTGCATTTACTGTGGTCAACGATTACATAAAAGTTACAATTATATTATTTTGGTCAATTAAAAAAAACGAAAAGATGTTATGAATTCTGGCGATTGGTTTGCAAGAAAGACAAAAGAAGTACATTTTCTGTGTATTTGTTATTTAACAGATAACAGATCAACATTTTTGCCATGGTTGCTGCTCCAGGCACAATCTTTCATCCTATCATTAGTCATTGAAACTTCAACAGGCAAAAGAGTTTGCACATGAGATTTAGTTACTAGAGGAGACGTTTCTTTTTCGTGATATTGAAGAGTTTCATTACTTTGAAGTTTCAACTCCCATTTTCCTTCCTACCAGCAACATTATGCAATTTATTCAATTTTCCTTGGCCAGTCCTCGATGTGACATGATTGATTATTTTGTTTCAATCACTTTTAATGATGTTAGATCTGTTTTTCATTGTCTATATCAAATGCAGAATTATGAATCGCAGATGATTGAGGAATACATTGTTTGATCACCTGTTTATTTAAATTAAACATAATATAATATCATATCTTTTCGGAGAGGAAGCCGCACTTTTTATCAGAGAACGGAGTCTTACTTCATTATATTCGAATAACATTTAGAAGAATTCGGAAGATTCCTCTGATTAATACATTTCAATGAATCGTTGACGTCATTGAAATCGCAGCAGATAAGAAACAATTTTGGAACTTCTTTATCACATAAGCTGATTTTGACATTTTTCACACAGGTATTTAGCGGCATGATCCAGCTAAATATTTATATACTCAACCACATATATATATTATATTATATATAATATTACA
>VCCN01005374.1:544473-566836 GCA_006491835.1 Architeuthis dux | reverse complement strand
ATATGTGTGTTTCTTTGTGATGTTAAAGCTTTTGCGTATATATGTTATATTATCTCACAATATATACAATTACAAAAATACCCCCTACACTTTATGTTAACAAAGATCGTCAATATGAGTACATTACAATATGAGTAGAATTCACTGCGCAAGTATATGAAACTATTAGAAATGATGGATTCAATATAAAAGCGTGAAATCTCTAGGAGGGAATTCGTTGATTAACAAGGACCTTTTGACTTCACCAATCATTTAACGCCACAAAAATGAATAAAAGGAAAAGAAAGAAAGAGGGTATTTCAAACTCTCCTTTTCCCCCTTTATCCCTTGTTTTTTTTCTTTCTATTTTTCTTCTATAATGCTCGTCTTCTTCCTTTCTTTTAACTATTTATTTATTTTTACCTTTTTTCTCACTGATTATAACGCGATGTTTTGTCTCCTTTATCTGTATGTAAAACGTGATGGAAAGATATTTTATTTCTGTTTAATAACGTTTTTTGGTTATGATGCTTTTTTTGTTCTCGAGATTCGCTCATTTGTTATTTTATTATTTTTCCTATTTCATTTGCCATTTCAATGAAAGAGGATTTGGGGTTATTCGTCAATAGGATTAGTAAGCAACCCATCTAAAACCAAGATAAAGAAACAGCAGACAAATGCCAGAAGCTCTCTGATTTCTGGATGCTATCTCTGTGATGAGATACTTTACAAGAATTCGGCCAAGAGAGCGAAGCTTATTGCTGGCCAGCATTATTAAAAGAATATAGCTTCCGGTGCTAGCTAGTTGCCATTAAGGACTGCTTCCGCTGTAGAAAATGCGATTTATAAATGGTTATCAGTAAAGACTGCCACAGAAGGCGTTTTATCAGAAAAATCCGATTTTCAATAAATTCAAAGCAACCATCTTTGTTGACAACAAGAATTTCGGTGTCTCGTTTAAGCTAAATTGATACTGTAGATCTGACTAAGAGTCCTAACATATTTTGCATTTATATTAGTATTCATGAAATATTTTGCATTTATATTAGTATTCATGAAATAGCTAAAATAGAAATAGCTAAAATAGAAATAGCTAAAATAGAAATAGCTAAAATAGTAAAGCAAATGTTTATAAGCCACTTCTTTTCATAAATATGGCGTCTGATTTTATAGCAGTCCAAATATGGAGACCACTTTTAACATTAAGATCAGTTTTCCTTCTTTTTTAAAATATATTTATATATACTCTTTAAATATAATTTATTTGAATTTCTGTTTTATTAATAAAGTGAGAAGTGCGAAATGAACAGAATGAACAGACGAAGGAAAGGAAAATTAGTAATAAAAAAAGTAAACAAAAGTGAAAGCACTAATACTCAAATACATTAACAATTACTACTACACTTTTATACACCAATTATTTATGTTTATTTTACTCCGGTTATAGGAATATTTTACACACATATGATGCTTAGAAAAAATGCAATGCAGATATTTTCATAATTCAAACTTTGAATTTGTTTAAAATACTTAGAAACAATGAAACATCTGGTGTGAGAAGCACTATTAAAAAAAACTACTAGTAATAGGATATAGCAAGAACAATGTCCCAGTAAAGTTAGGAACACTCCCTGAGATAGCATTTTCCCAATAAATTGAACAGAATGTACTGTTAGGATGGGCAAGCATTGTGAATGTACAAAAGCCTGGAGGGCTCCTCCATCTTAAGCTGAAACCAATTACTCTCTGATCCGGAATCGATGAGATTCAGCGTGAAAATGAGGCTGTCATCTGGTGTTGCCATTCGATTTGCTTGCTGTGAAGAGCTACGGTTAAAATATTCACCAAGAACGTGTGCCTCTTATTAATAATACTAAAAAAGCAAGGCTATAGGAATCTGCACGGCCAAGGACATGGTGTAGGTGCAATCTGTTGTTATTGCAACATTCTAACTATATGCCACTGAATGTTGTTCGACGTAAAAAAGAAATTCAATTTTTAATTCGAAGCGACATGAAATCTACTCTATTTTATCAACGCTCATTAGTGGAAGAAATCCACACTACAGATAAACTACGGAATCGCGGAAAACAAACACTTGAACGCTACGGTTTTTCAAGGAACGTTGTCCTTTACGTAATAACCTATTTGTTATGAAGATTTTTTGTGATAGTTCGAGGAAGCTCATTGCTTCAAAATTGCTTCAAATTTGCAAAGAAAATACAATTCATTTTACAACACATCATCCCCATTCACTAAGTTTTAATAACATTAATTTTTCGATAGGGATTCAGGATATTTGAATTTTCTAAATCCTTTTTCGTACATAAGTTACATTTATCCAAAAGCTGACGAACTTAGTAAAACTTATAATCAATATTCGCACTTCGCAAAGGGTGGGTTCGACCCTGGTCAAGTGGCACTTCACCTAAAAACTTCATTGCTCAGGCTGGAAGGTTAATCCGCACACAGGCCCCGCCATCTATGGCCCTAATGCTATAGCAAACTATCCCCGAAAGTCTTCGTTCGCAAAGCCAAGCCATGAAATCAAGGAATGGATAATTATATATCCGACAGAATATGATAATTATAAAGATATTTATTAATTGGGAACATGGGTTCCCAACTAATAGTCTGCAGGTAACTCAAAGATCATACCAGAATCATTACCTGTGATGAATCATGGGTTTGTGGTTATGCCTCTAAGACAAAGCAACAGTCGTCGCAATGGAAGTCACCGAAATCACTGAAGTCATTCCCTCTCCCCACATATTCGTCTGACCAGAACTTGTTCTGTTCCTCAAGATGAAATTCTGTCTGAAAGGGTGCCGTCTTGGCACGATTGAGGTGATACCGACAGAATCACAAGAGGTGCTCGTTAGTTACATTTGAAGGAGTTCACCCATGCATGAAATCTTGTGGAAACCACAAATATATTATTTCGAAGGAGATGGTGAAAACCAGGTCTTAGAGTAAGTTATTTTTTTCATGGTCAATTTTCCCGAACCTTTGGGTATATTAAATAAAACTTTTCTGTTACATATAAAAACAGTCTAATTTCGGAGGATTTTGTTGGAATATTTCTAATTGAAATGAATTTAATGTCTATTCAAAAAGATAAAGCGTGAAATAACACGTGAAGAAATATATATTTGTCGTATGTCCTTAATTTGTCCTATGGTATTTGTTGTTTTGCTATCGTCTTCCATGCAAAATACGGTGATAATCAAGACCAAAAGTTCGTTACAAAGTAAGTGGTGAGTGTGCAATTCTTTGGTTCAGTTTTCAGTTGTTGGACAATTTCACAAAGGCAAATTTCATGTGCGTGCTTGATAGTTGACGCTCACCCTTAAGATTAAAAAGCATTTCTTTTTAATCTCAGTTTCTCAATTACATTTATATACCTGCCGTATGTAAATGTAATTTTTACACTTTCCGATTTGCTCAAATATTTAAAAGGAAGTAAATTCCCCTCACAGTTGACCCCTAAAAGAGAAAAAAAATGTTTCCTCTCGCTTTTGACCCCCTGAAGGGGGAAAAGAGTGTTCCTTCACTTTTGACCATTAAGAAGAGGGAAAAGGTTCCCCCTCTCTTTTGATCCCCAAAAGAGAAAAAAAATGTTCCTTCTCACTTTTAACCCAAAACTTTCAAAAAAAGTGTGATCAGATTTCCAAGCCAGGTAAAATAACAACTTTGAAAAAAAAGTGTATGACTTCAGGTACAAAAACAACTTCTAAAACAGTGTTATCAAAATATGAGTTCAGGTAAAAAAATAACCTCCCCAAAATGTGTCTTCAGAATATGAGATCAGGTAAAAAATCAACTTCCCAAAAAGTGTTATAAGAATATGAGCTCAGGTAAAAAAGAAAAACTTCCAAAACAAGTGTTATCAGAATCAGACCAAAAAGTATCAGAATATGAGTTCAGTTAAAAAAAAAGAAAATTCCCAAAAAAGTGTTATAGTAATATGAGCTCGGGAAAAAAATCCAACTTCGAAATATAAGAGTTATACAACATGAGATCGGGTTTGAAAAGTGTAATCAGAAAATGATGCCAGAAAAAAACAACTTCCCCATAAAATGTGACCCCCCCCCTTAAAAAAACATAATGTAACAGTTGAAAATTACCTGTATTAGTTTTATTCTCCAAGTTAGAGCATTTTGAAGGTCTAGGGCTAACAAAACGCTGCCTATGATGTGCCGTTTTTGCTGTGTAATACTCATACATACAAATCTACCAACAGAAAACCTATTATTATAATATATAGAGCGCAGTGAAAAAAGTGTCGAATATAATGCGATATGTATTGGCAAATTTCCTTTTTATTAGACGATTCGCAGAAATGTTCATCAACTTTACATACAATTTTATTTTGCTTAAATTCAGAAACTTGTATGATTTGCAATCACTCAGTCTCGTATCTGTATCGTATTTGTCTTCGAAAAACGTTGACCTATAACTTGGTCAAATCCTGTGTGACTTTTCATGAGGGCATTCATTTAAGTCATCTTCACAAAACCTATTTCTCTTGATGCTATCGCCTGATTCTTCTAGGTTGATAACAATGTCTACAAGCAACAGATCCACCAAATGAGCATAAACTTACTTAGTCTTCAATGAATCTTATCGTATAAAAGACATTGTCATTTTTTTTGTGTATTTGTTGGTTTTCTGTCACGCTAAAGCAAACAGAAAGAGATACAAAATGAGCTGCTTCTATGTTTGTTTGTGCGCTGAAAATACGCAGGCAATTGTTGCTGGTAATATCATTACTACTACTGCTGCTGCTGATAATTATGTTGTCTCATTTTAGTTCTTTTCCCAATTCTGCTTGGTAAAACAGAAAATATGAACAGTTGTTGGAAATCAACAGAAGAATAAATCTCGTTCAAGGTATGCATTTTTTGTTTGCAATAAATACGTTTATACTAAAATATATATTTGTGTAATTTACCCAAAAGTAAATAATCTCACCATTTTCTAAAGGTACTATGCTAGTTTATTTTATAATGACTGATTGCTAGAATCAAGTCTCTGAATGAGTTCAACCAAATCTTAAATAATTATATTCAGAAAAAAGCTGATTTAGTATTTCCGATCGCAGTTATTCGTTGCCATAGAAACAATGGTCCGTATTGAAAGTTGTATAAAAACAAATACAAATTAAGATGAAGGTAAAAACTTGTCAAATTTAATGAAAATAATGTGTTACAATATTGCAGCCAATCATAATAATACAGATATTGCTTTCATAAGACTACTAGGTCTCATAGGTAAACAACAACAACAACATAGCACCGAGAGTCGGTTGTAAGGAGTCATTTTGAACGTGTAAAATTGGCTTCTGCATATCATGAAAGTCTTCGTGGTCGAATGGTTAAGGCAGCCTGGCGTAAACTAGACTCCCTCTAGCAATGAGGTTGTGTGTTCAATTCTCACAGGAGACTTATTATTTATTTCCGATCGCGCTGTTATTCGTTGCCATAGAAACAATGGCCCGTAGTAAAGTTGTATAAAAGCAACTGAAAATTAAGATGCAGGAAAAACCTAGTCAAATGTAATCTTTATTATTATTGGATGAAGCAATTGTAACACATTATTTAATTAGATTTGACTAGTTTTACCTTCATCTTAATTACTAGTTCTCCGAATGGCGCCGAGAGTCGGATGCAAGGTGAGTTTAAAAAGTGTGAATCAACTTCTGATAATCCATGAAGTCATCGTGTCCGATTGGTAAAAACAGCTACGCATAAAGTAGATTCCCTCTGGCAATGAGTGCGTGAGTTCGATTCTCGCCGAAGGCGTAATTCTTTATTATCCGACCGCGATGTTATTCCTTGCCGTAGAAACAACGGCCCGAATTAAAAGTTGTATATAAAAAACAACTGAAATTAAGATGAAGGCAAATTTAATTTTAATAAAAATAATGCGTTACAATACCCCATCGAATATTAGTAATAAAAGATTGCTCATTTTGAAGCAATTTCATGTATAAGTTTGATGTGGGGCTGCTCGAAATAAAATGCGTATATATGAGGTTACTTCTTGGCATTCTTGGAGATTTGCATGATTTTACATTTTTATCTGCATTATCAAAATTTATTTTCCATTTGAAATGTTAGTGTGGGTGAAAATTTCATCATCAACGCATAGTTTGCCGAGTCAATTGATTAAATAAACAAGAAAACAATTTCTGTCCTGATTCCCTGATTCCCTGATACAACTGTAGTTTCAGTAAAGTAATGAATATTAGTGCTGATAAAGGACAACATCTTGATTTAAAATAAAATATCAAAGCTATCATGATTGAAATAGAAAGTATTGTATAATCTACATGAACTAGAATTCTAATAGATGACAGGATTGAACACGGAGCCGCTGCAGGTGGCCCATCTATATAGAACAGAAAAATAGAAACTGTAAGAAATATATAAAGCATAATGCCTTTTCTTTATTCGGTTGGGGACAGATTTATCCCATCAGTTACAAGAAAAAACTTTCCTTCGCTTAACATAGACCAGCTTCGAGTACGAAAAGCATTGATTTTATAATACAAGAAATGCAGTGAGTTTGGACTAGTTGACGTCAAAAACTGAATTCCTGTTGTATTATTGATATAAATGATAAAAGAATCAACGTTTGTAACACAGAAACATTCTATTTACCCAATTAAGATATGTATACTACATGCGTACTTTGGATTTTACCAACACTAACTGACCACCGATAAAAATGGACACTTTTGTCTCAGTTCTAAGGCAGAGTTTTATTTCTTTTATGTACACATTTACATGTGTGTCACCTGCCAATGACACTTTCAGCCTTCAATTCTATGCGTTTAAACCGCGCTTCACCAAAGAGTGTCGTTCTAAATGATGTGTATTTTATTTCAGTTCTTGGCGCCATTAAGAACCAAAGGGACAAATATTGTTATCATTTTGATTTTACATTGTTTGTAGGTATTTCTGCGGCTACGTGACCTAGTTCTGAGTAATTTGACACCTTCATAAAATAAACGTCAAAATCATATAAAACTTAATTTTTTAGTCGCAAAATGTTAGTGCCATTAGTAAGTTGAAAGATTGGTGAAATATATGAGATAACAATTATTTATGTACACCTTACAGAACGGGAGATATTGTTGAATCAAAATAGCGTAAATATTCGCACAGATGTAAACAAATTCTGGTCCGTAGTAGATTTTCTCCCTCTTTTAACGAGCAAAAAAAAACACCTAGATTTTAAGAATTTACTACACATCAACTACTGATTGGATTTTAATAAAATTTTAAATACTTATCCAATAAAGGATGAATTTTTTTTAAATCAATTTGTATTCCAAATTTCGAGAAAAAATCTTTTTTCATTGTGATTAAGGAAAACTCCCCCTAAATATTTGATGATTTCATTGATTTATTTTCAATGGATTAGTCCGATCTTTTTACATTATTAAGTCAATCCCGTGAACATAAAGATTCTGCTTCTGTTTTTGAAAAAGCTATTGCTATTTTCCGTAAAAAAAATTTTTTTTAATCTGCGAAAAAAATAAATACTGCTCTAATTGCCAATATTTTTCATTCATTTGGTAAACTATGATTTATCGCTATTTTCCGTAAAAAGAGAAATAATCTTAGAATTAAAATCTTTTTTAGAGAGAATTTTTAAATGTTTACTGTTTTTAAATGATTTTTGAAAATTCAATTTTTACTCTGTTTCTGTTGCAATTGGTTCAATTCTGTTCTCACGTGCTGTACCGAAAGGGTAAGTAAAGATATGTAAAAAAATTGAATTGAAACAATCTCAATTTTTTTAATTAATTTTTTTGTTGTGATTTAATTGGCCGGTATTTTTCTACGGATTGACATAAACCAAACTTTTCTATGAAAAGAGGACACACCTGCTGTAATAATTTCACAGTCAGCCATCTGCTGCTGCTGATTTTACCGACTTCCGTAATAGCTTCTTATGCGCTAATTGGTTGTCAACAGGTGCTCAACTCTGGCGGTAAGTCGAGGTTTTTATGTAGATTTTGAATGGAAAATCGTAATTATTCTGTTAAGTATTGTTCAGTAATGATGAAACCAAGTATATCTAATTTTTAAAACGCCCCTCGGAAAAATTCTTTATTTTTAAATTTTTTTAAATTAGACTTACAAAAGGTCAACAAAATGGCGGAAATTATAGTTTAAAACTTTAATTCTACGTTGAAGTTTTTTTTTCTTCTTTTTCCGGACACATATTTGGACTTTATTCTTTCTAACAAAAACAAGAAAAAATTACAAACAAAAAATTTTAATTTACGTTTTAAAATGGGGTGTCCAAAGTGCGCCGAAATTGTTTGTCTAATTGCTTTGCAACCCATTATTGTTACTTACATAGCCAATTGCATCAGAGAGTAGAAAGAAAAGTAGAAAGAAAAGTAGGTGCTACTATAGCGTGTAGTCTCAGCTTTTTTGCTATGGGCAAAGTGTAGTATCTGTTGAATAATAGCTTAATATCTGATACAACTGTGAATTTAATGACTTAAAGCACAGTTGTTGTGCAAAGAAAAAACTATTTATTTCAAGTTGAAGAAGAAACAATGTAATTTGATTTATTTTAAAATTAATAACCCTATTCAACTCAAGTAGATACTAATTAATTAATACATCAAGTAGATACTAATTAATTAATACATTTCTACCTGACAACACGCAAAGGGTTAGGGTTAGGGTTAGGATAAGGGTATAGAATAGTACACCGAATAGTACACCCTAAGAAAGTCGTAGAATGGATCGGCCTAAATGTCGTGTTAACAACACAAACAACAACGAGGAGTTCAATCGTCCGAAAAATTCTTTGAATGTTAATGACCCTTCTCAAAACTATAGACAGAAGGGATATATAGTTTTCTGAATTGGTTTTCTCCACATAGAGGCTTTGAACAACAAGTGTTCCAAATTGCTCTTCATATTATAACCTAAAATTTGCAGGCGAATCAAACAAAATTTTTGGATAGGCAGTCTTCAGACACATTTTCGTCCGTTTTCAGAAAATTGAGTAAATGAGAACTCATCTGCAAAGATGACACTTTGGATCTGTCCACCATTTCAATTGCCTGCCGGGTGGGTTCTTCTGGCCTTTGCCATCATTACCCATGTACCGTACTGCCGTTTGGGGGCTGGTTTGGACGAACTCTGCCATATCTGATTACAATAGGGGTATTTCTTGTTGTTGTTCAATTTTGCTGATTTTTCTGATGGTCCAGGTCGACCGGAAAGATATGCAGTCGTTTCCTTTCCTTTATTACGGTACATTGTGAAATGATTGTGCGGTTCTCTTGGGTTTTTATATTAAACTTAGTCAATTCATATATTTTATTAAATGTCATGTCTCTATATTTATAAATGTACAGATGCTTGTTTACTCTGTATCTGTTTTTGTGAAATAAGCTACGATGCACGAAAGAACATTTAATATAAATCCATGGAAGTAATTAAAATTGCTCAGAAACTTTTCGAATTATACAATCCAAGCAATATTTAAATCATGGATATTGTCTGTGGTGCTCGCTTCATTTAACGTCATTTGGTCCAGATTTGTGGTTTATAAACGCCTATAATTATTTTTTTATGTTAAAATGGACAATTCATTCTTCGTAGTTTTATTAATTATAATTGCATACTCATAAATATTTAAAGTAATAACAGGAAAATGTTTGGCTCTTTCTATTTATTGCAATCAAAATAATCTTTTCACTAGCATAAGACAGTTATAGTATTAGAATGCAAATGAATTATACGAAAATGAAGGAAAAATTAAGATGTAAATAAGATTAGAAAAGACTTATTCTTTTACCGCTTCAAGCAGAATGACGTATTTCTCAGATTATGTGATGAAGAGTAGAATTAAAATTCGACGCGAAAACACGAGTAAAAAACTGGAATGAATGCTTGAAATTCCACCGTGTTCGTTGGTACATAGCCCGCGTCCTTTGCTCGGCAGTTCCTGTGAGCGGATGTGATAAAAGAGCTGCATGGAAACTGAGCGAGGAAGGCCAGGGAGAGGATTTCTCATGAAATACTAATGACAGTGCACAGGAAGCGTTAAGACTACACTAAAACAACAGTAATTTGTGCAATGCTTTGAACTGAACTCAGTCATCGAGCAACGCTCCGGGAAATGGAAATGTTGTCTTTCGAATTGTTTTGATGACTATACAAGAAGCGGGCCCATTTGCCATATCCCAACCTTTTTCTTGAAGAGTTCAATGAATATTGTCTCCATCTAAACTCCACCGTATCCAGAAGGACAACCCACTTGATATTCAACCCTATCAGTGACTGCAGGCTATGAACTCACCGAAAATGAGACATTGCCATATAGAGGGGATTAATTTCGTTGTTCCTGTAATTTGGGCTAACAATTTTAGTCTATTCAAGTTGAGACAATGTACTTTCTCTTTTCTTTCATTTCATGAATGTTGTCCAAGATCCTGCTATAAGAAAATGCACAATACACTCACTACAATTGTTTCCAGTATACAATACACCTAGCCTGTTTTCCTACTATGTAATTTAGGAGGGTTCCTTTATTTTACTTTTTTTTTCATCTTCTCTTTTTAGCTGGAGAAATTAGATGTTTACTTACATAGATGTTTCTCTGCGTGCAGGGCAGCATGCAATTTAAAAATACATTCGAAATTTTCTGATTGAATGAAAAATTTAATGTAAGAAATATTTAATTTTCTAATCCAACGTATCAATCAAATAGATAATTAAAAGCTTTGATAAGATTAAAACATCATAAAATTAGTTATAATTGCAATTTTTGTCAAAGGTTTTTAGAATTCTATTTGCAAGAATAAAAGTTGCAATTCATGTATAAGCTCAGTGATTAAATCAGAGGTTTGAAAAATCTAATATTTGAGGTTTCAGATTTTGATAAGATTCCTTACCACTCAACAGAAACTTTGAATCAAAGCCACAATTGTCTTTTACCTTGCAATCGTAATATCTCGGTGATATAATTAAGTATTAAGAATTATATATATATATATATGAAAAATTAAAAAATGGATAATTTTATTTCCGACAGAATATGATAATTATAAAGACATTTATTAATTGGGAACCCATATCAGTCGGGCATTTGTGTTAGAGATTGATAAACGGGCGGCCTAGATCGTATAAATAAAGAAACGAGAGCCGTGTGGAGATCGAACCCACGTCCACCCTGGAAGCAACATATACGCGTACCAACTCTTAACCAACTGAGCTAACAGCGCCATCATGCTGGGCCGATATGGGTTCACAATTAATAAATGTCTTTAGAATTATCATATTCTATCGGATATAAAATTATCCATTCCTTGATTTCATACTGTCGACATAGGGAACCACTTCATATTAGGTGCCTAAAAATACGATCGGTTAAAATAAGAAGGCGAGCGAACCTTTCTACGGGGGCGCTGTTAGCTCAGTTGGTTAAGAGCAAGACTGCGTATAGGTTATTTCCAATGTGGACGAGGGTTCGATGCCTGCACGCCGCTCGTTTCTTTCTTTCTTTCTTTATATTATCTAGGCCGCCCGTTTAGCAATCACTAACACCGATGCCGGTCTGATATGGGTTCCCAATGAATAAATGTCTTTATAATTATCATAATATATATATATATATGTGTCTGTTAGCACTTTGCAGCTTTTAAACGACACTCAGAAAGTTATTTTTTTCATATCGAATTGGAATATAATTCAAGAAATGAATGGATCTGTCGGCATCCAATTTTAGAATTATATTCCGATTGGATATGAAAAAAAAACTTTCTGAGTGACATTTAAAAACTGCAAAGTGCTAAAGGGATGATTATTCTTCGTTAAAATCAAACTCCCAGTACAAATGTATCACACTTAATGCTCCATATTTTGTCACAACCTCAAATCAAAATGGTTTCAGTCAACGAACAATAATTGATAATAAATCAAATGAAATATTATAAATGCATTGCTTTTTTATAGCTAGGGGGGGGGGCATGTGACAAATAAAAACATCTATTATAAAGAACAAAAGTTATTCACTAGGATAAGCAATATTTAATAAATAAGAAAGTATAGATAAAACAGTCTCTTTTTTCTTTTTGGTTAAAATATCGATGTTTCTTAACATATATCTACAATATTTTGAGAATACTGTGAAACAGTGCTTTGTGTTGCTCTTTTATAAGTAAATTAAGAATAAATGAATAAAATACAATGAAATCATAAAAGAAAACAAAGAAAATCAAAGGAAGAGAAATGAGAACAGACTAAAATGGAAATAGAAACCTCGATAGTAGAGTTTGTGTTGGTAAGTAAAAACGTGTAGTGTGTAAGGCATTCAGACAGTCAAAAATGAAAATCTAAATCCGGTCGAGAAGATACCGCAAGAAAATATTGGAATGAATAACATATTTTTGAAGTGAAAAAATTGTGTCATCACATAATTGACATCAACAAAAGACGGTTTACGGGAATAGCAGGGATAACTGATTATCATAAGTGTGTGTGCAATTGATGGTAGAGTTTTGTGTTGGAGAGTAAAAACCTGTAGTATGTAAAGCATCCAGACCGCCAAAGCTGAAAGATAGATGGAGGAAATGTATTATTAAGAAAATATAAAAACAAAACGTGAATTATATAATCATCAATGATGATAATGAGTTTGATTATGAAAATTTTGATTCCTAATGATTACAAAAACATGATTAATAATATCATTTATCACATAAATATATTTCTCGCAATGGTCCTACCAAATCATGACATAAAGATAAAGATATAAACGATGGTATCTCTAATTCTTATTTTGGACATTAATGATCCGTTTACACCTTGCAGTTTCCAATTTATAAACAATTGAGGATTTTTCAAAAAAGCTTTGATTGTTTTCAATGTTTGCTTAATACGTCTTCCAGTTATTTCTGCACTTTTTTCTTTTATTATTTATTTATTTTTCTCTTAAAATCTATTGAAAGAGCAGCATAAATCGCCTCTGGCTATTCCGCTCTGACAATGGTGTGAATAAATAACGAAATATTTCAAATGCTATACTTGTTTGTTTATCAAACATCGATAGCGATCAGTATGTTGTTTTTTTCAGAATTACTTTCATCCTTTATGCTGTAACATTGTCTTGTGAAGCAGGTGTTTTAATAAAAAGGTTCGATATCT
Source organism: Architeuthis dux (assembly GCA_006491835.1). Taxonomy (NCBI): domain Eukaryota; kingdom Metazoa; phylum Mollusca; class Cephalopoda; order Oegopsida; family Architeuthidae; genus Architeuthis; species Architeuthis dux. The sequence goes on along the minus strand of VCCN01005374.1, from coordinate 553,670 downwards.
TAATTCTCATCTAGCCATCTTGATCAGACTTCTTTAGCAAACACATTTCATTCTACATTGGTATCTTGTGTTTCAGTGTTCGTGCACATTTTTATTCATTCAAATAATATTATTTTGTTTCATATAACGTTCCGTCTAAAACAGAAATCATCCATCGATCATAATTTGTTCTACAAGTTATGTTTCATGAGAGAAAATTCAACTTAAATGACTCTGAAAATCCTGACCAGAAGTATACTACTGAAATAAATGTCATATTATTTATGTTTGATCTTAATGAAATATCATCATTCGTAAACATAAAATCTTTTCGTCGTAACGAATATTTTTATCATTACATCGGGTGTCTACCATAGCGCAATGGTTAGCAAGTTAATGCCTCAGTCCAATTCGAGTTCAATCCCAACTGGGTGCCCCACTAATGTGGCTTTGGGCCAGACTAAGCAAATTTTAGTAACTAACAACATAGACATGACATTTTCAATTAACAAATATTACACGGGTTACGGTGTGAAGAGAAATACTGGTGAATATAGCACAGATTAGAGACATACCGTCATCACAATGGCAAAAGATTTGACCAAGTCAGGGTTGTTAAAAACAGTGAGATATAGATAGATAGATATGAGATATTTTGAACCAGTGCATGTAAGTTTTCGAATTTAAATAGAATAAAATGGTATGTAAAATAGACGAACATCGAAGAACATTTCTCTTTTTCATCTAATGAAGAGGAAATAAATCTATAACTCGACATTTATTATAAGGATATTTTAATTATTGCATTCGAATACTTGAGAGAAGGAAAAGCAGATTTTGAACCCGCTAAATGTCATTTTTCTTACAGCCAACAGTGCCGAGTTCAACTTTGCTGATACCATTTGTGTGCCTCTTTGTGAGTATGTTTACGTAGGCATGCATATAAATATAATTGTGTGCGTGCGTGTGCGTGCGTGCGTGTGCGTGCCTGCGTGTGTGTGCTATTATCATTATTTGATAAAAACAAAGTAACGCCATTAAAAGATTTTTAAAAATCTGCTCTGCATTCAAAGAGAACATACGACTTTTATTCATTTTATTTTATTCTGTCAAGCTAAATAATTAGAAAATAAACCATTTTCCACCATTATGTCGTTAACAAAATGAAAACTACAACTCTGTCTCAGAATCTATTTAACTGCATCTTTTTAAAATCTTGAATTGTAATAATGAAACGCTTGAATTCTTTTTTATCGTTAACTGAAACTTTAAATTCTTCAAATTTTGGTTGAATGGATTATGATAGCTGTTACCAAATTGTGGCTCACCAGAATAAAATGTATGACATAAATTTATCAAGCTGATGACCTGTACGTGTTTACTTATTTCGTGTTTATATTTGGTTTTGATGAGAATGTCAAAGACCAGATTTACTGCATGATTAAATGCAACAAAAAAGTCAATAATAATGAGAGACATCTAACTACAATTGGGGAAATCTCTGTGTATATGTGAGTGTGTATGCACCGCGATTACTCGACAACTTGGATTGTATATATTAAGATATATTAATCAGCATACCAGGCAGTGCAGTGTCGAGTTTGAAGATTTTTGGATCGGTGATTCCTGAGAAATAAAACATTAAACATTATAGATCTGTCTTCATAGTTTTTATAAATTATCTTCCTTGACTTCCTTTAGAATTATTTAAATTTCGATTTAAAATATCTAAATTGGCAACACTGAAGAGAACTAACCGGAATACTTTGAAGTCGTAGTTTCGCACGACGGACGGAATATTATTTTGCATGCCAATTATGACAGAAATGACTCCATAAAGTTCGGTCCCTTCCAACCTTGCACCCTTGGAACGGGCATTGCCCTGGTCCTTTAAAGACTAATAATAACGCAAAGAAAACAATGAATAAGAGATTGAGTTCAACTGTTATTTAGCTACAACTATTCAATGTTTGGAGGTATTACAAGCAAAACTTGCGGAAAGTATTACTAAAATGTATTGTTCCATTTGTTTTAAAAACATGGAATAATTCTAAGTATGCTCAAAATCCGTAATACGCCTGCTTTTAATTAGTTTCAATAGATTCACAAAATGTCTAACTCGGAAACATCAAAACATTTCCCAATATGATGAACATCATTGTAATTCTGTCCAAAAGACTTGCTTATTTATTTTTGAAAAAGATTTGCTTTTTCTTACATTAGTCGGTCTGTTTGTTCATAGCGTTGTCGGTCTGTCTCTTGATCTGTCTCTTGATCTGTCTCTCCCTTCGGCCCATTTTTAATTCCTTTTTCACAAACACATCTTCATAAACTCCCATTTTTAATTCCTTTTTCACAAACACATCTTCATAAACTCCCATTTTTAACTCATTTTTACCAACTTTCTTTATTGCTTCTTTATTTTCTGAAACAATTTTTTTTTCTCTTTTCTCTTTTCGCACCAATCTCCGAACCATTCATCTTCATCCTGTTCCAAACAAAAACCAGCACCGGTTATAAAGATGACGAAAAGTTCCGCCTGATTGACCCTTGCTATTTTCTAAGCAAGTAAGCAGAACGGGAGTGAAATGAATATTTTCTTTTCTTCTGCATATCCTTTTTTAATTTTTTTGTTGTTAAATGACTAGGTTGGTTGTTGAAAGTCACGCCTCTTTCAGTTAGAAATAAGAACAGTTGAATTGTAAACAGACGTCTTGCCACTGTGAGGAGGTGAAGATTGTAAGAAACAGGTATGGGTTGCAAGAGAAAGTGGTTAGGGGGGGGTCGAGTGCCGATCCTTGGCTCTATAATCAGCCAGTTTTTAAGCCGTTATTAGATCAGTGAAGAGTTGTGAAACTCTGAAGGCTGAATAGCAACACTGTCATTACCTAGTAAGCGTGCCGGCAACAAACGATTAGCTTGGACTGAGACAACGGCGGCGGCGGCGGCGGCGGCAGGGCGAGTTTGATTTGAGTGAACTGAGTGAACGAACAAGCGGGGCAGACCACTCCTACCAACAACCGACACAAATGTTAATGCATCACTAAGTATCACACAAATACACACACACACACAAGCATACACACATGGGCACGCGCGTGCACACACACACACACACACACACACACAGTTGATTCACTTTAAGCATTGTTTTGGTGCTTATATAGCTGTTTAATAGAAATTATAATTGATGAGGATAATGATTATATTAAACAGCGATATAAAAGCATGAAAACACAATGAATGAATCACGCAGTGACCAACAGTGACCAACAGTGACCAAAAGGAACAATAACCATCGACAAGCCGGTCATGTCAAATCCACGACGACAACACCGACCAACATCTTTGTTAAGAAATGACGATTTACAAGAAAATGAAACATCTTGGATTTCCTCTTTTAAAATCAAACGGTTATTCTCGTTCCAATTCTATATACAAGCCAAATTCTTTGACTTGATTTATTTTTTCTCGGCTTATTATTTCGTTTAAATACAACAAAATGTACTTTTTAGTTTGTCATGAGTATTCTGCATTAACGTTTGTGGGAAACTTTTTTTGTTAAATAATTTCCTGTGATGTCACATTTTTCTGAGAAATTCTGAACTACAAAATGATTATTGAATGAGCTGTATTAATATTTTGCAAATATTATTTTATAATTGTTGAAACTTTCATTTTATTATATATTTGTTTAAATAGAGTTTTTATTTGTTTTTATTTGTTTTTATTTGTACCATCGATAGATTAAAATATTCTGTTAAATTCATCAATGTTTCCATTAAAGAAAGGTTGCTCATTAGAAAATAGTTTCGGTCAACGTCGCATCAAATTGACATTTATTTGTGTTAACATACCTTTCTACAACAACTCACATGAACGCGAAGGATATAAAATTAATGATCAGTAAATCATTTTTATTTGAACGAATTATCGAACGGCTAAAACAGTAAAAGAACACGGAGCGTATCATTTTTTTCTTTTTTAATTAAAGACTCGGATTAAATATTTTTGCTACCCAAACATTAAAGTATTTCATTATACAAATATTCAAAGTAATCAAGAAAGATTATTGATTATATTTTGACTTTTAACTGAAAACAAAAAACAGGAGGGTTGTATATGAAATGTAGACGAATGTATTAAAAGGATGTTCACACTTTTATTTACCAGATAAGTTATTAGAATTATTAACTAATTCCGTGTCACCATTACAGTACAGCAGTTATTTTATTCTTTACAAAGAAAAATAAATGTTGATCAATTATTAAGCAATGATTATATTTTTTGAGATTTCGACAATATTAAAGTAGATTCAACATTTATAATACATTGTTCATGTCTACAACTAATTATAAATTGAGAAAAAAATTGAGCATTTAAATGTTATCATTATAGGTCGGTGGTTAAAGCACCAGGTTTGAAATGTCTGCAGAGGCTGACCATGGATAAACAGAAAGTTATGTGTCTCCAATTTCAAAGTAAATGAATAATATTCACTCTTTAGATATTTACTCAGCTTGACATAAGGTTAAATTGAGATTTAGAAAGATTGTGTTGTGCCAATCTTTCTTTTGGGGAGGGCCTGTCTGCTTTGAAATTAGTGCTCAAAATCCAAGGTTTTACCTTCGCTCAAACACCGGCCACCTGCGCTGAAAGGAAATATGCATAAGTCTCAGCTACGAGGCAGGTTTATAATACTTAATAATATATGAGTTTTGAAGACAATGATTATTTATTTTTATGCTACTCATATTCTTCTGTCGACTTCATAAATATGAGTATGTTTTTAAATCATTTTTGACAAAATCCCGATGTTTGATACGTGATTTCAATTTACGGTAAGTTAGCGGCAAAAGTAATAACTACTGCCCCTTCACTTTATAATGAAGCATTGTGTGCCAAAGAGATGGTTGATATGTTCATTCTGTGAGTATAGTAGATTTTATATGTAAATGAATGATACTTGAGCAAAACCATCCTTTGTTTAAGTGCAATGCACCTACCGCAACATTTGAAAATATTGCTTTTAGTAATAAAAAGTTGAAATTGGGCTTGCTTCATTTTCGGGCTCAACTTGAAACGAAGTAATGAAAAAACATCATTGCGTTTGTAACTGGTAGACTCCCAAATATATAACGACACAAATGAATGCATACATCTTGAATTCATAAGATCTACTTCAATGGGATAATTGGACCCCAATCTATTTAAAGAAAATGAAAACTTTCATATCAAACAAGGTCAAATTACTTGCCATCAACATTGTACTGGTAGAATCAGCAATATTCAAGAGACAATAAAATAAAATGACTTAAATAAACACAAACACTTGATTTATTTGGTACATGTTTTTATTTCTCACGCCAGCATATATCAATAACCCATTCATTGTCCTAAACTGTCAAAAATGGTACAATTCCGTGATTACTTAAATGACACATTTACTCAGACAATTCCAAACAGATTCATTTTATTCTTTCAAAAACATCATAAGACTTCTGAAGGTTTCTGAGGTTTTCAATTTGTACTGATACATTCCAGGCCATAGCATTTTCAAATAGCCCAATGTCGTTTTCATAACTGCTTTTCTAAATTGTGAAAAGGTGGTTTAGTCCTGTGTTTTTAAAGCCACTGACCACAGTGAAACAACCAGACCGTTAACTGGAAACTGCAAAACTACAAAAATTTAAAAAATGAAAGTAACTCCGAGGAACATACTTGTAAACAGTCAATATTAGATAAACAAACAAAAATGGATGATTTTGTTAATATTTACACTGACCGCTTGGTCAAATATGAGAGGACTGGAAAAGGGGTGATCAAACAGTATAATAAATGCCGGGCAGATCGAACTTTTCCATTATACATTATATTGAATTATTCGCAACATGATTCATGTACTCAAGTAACTGATAAAATGTCTATTTTCTAAAAAAAAAAGAAACACTGCTCATTTTGCAGCAATAATAGTAGTAGTAGTAGTAGTAGTAGTAGTAGTAGTAGTAGTAGTAGTAGTAGTAGTAGTAGTAGTAGTAGTAGTTTTTGTTGTTGTTAATCGAGGCTGAGTTGATGGTCTTTGAATCTCAACTGAACAGTGGCTAATGCTAGATGTCGTAATTAAAATGTTGTGCCACTTTTTAGAAAAATTAAAACGCCAATTAATACATTCCTCTCATATAATAAATGAATGGAAGCATAACAAACAATTCCAGAAATATTTTGAAAACATTTACATTGATTCTGTTTCTGTTGCTCTTGAATTGAGTGACACTGGAGAAAACAGTCACTTTTTCAGAGATTCAGTTCAACACATATTTTACAAACAATGTCATTCATTAAGAATTTCTCCTTGTCGATTTTATATTTTATTTTCGATACTAGTAAAATGATATTCTAAATGGGATATATTTCAAGTACTATCCCTGCTGTGTTTTCTTTCTTTAATTAAGTTGCCTTTTGGGGCTAGTTTTAAGTAATTATTCATTAAACTAAACATGAATTTAATCTATTTTTCTTTGAAAACAACTTTGTTGCTATTACAGAAACAGAAATATAGCAAAAGTTGAAAATCCATTTTGAATTGATGAAGAGCTTTTCTAAGAACAGGCCGTGGTTTTTCAGTGAAAATTGGTAGTAAAGACAAAAAAGAATATCCTTTAAAAACTACAGTAGACAATTACTTTCATCAGTTTCGGTGAAGAGTCCACTCCATTTTCTCGTATGTTTCAAGAGAATTAACGTTTACTACTTACACGCTGATTCAGATATTCATTCTAAGCCATTTATATATTCGATTAGAACACATGATCCGATCTGATAATGTAATCACCTCTGTGTGTGTATCCTTTAGAAAATAATTGAAACTGTGGATGTAAAAGCAAAACTGGCCCTCATTACATAACGGATGGTGGCCATAGCAAGTGGGCAATTGACTAAAAACATTAGGCAACCATTTTGCCCCCCGGGTTCGTTAGAAAAAAAACTCGCAAAAAATAATTTGCAAGCTCTTTACCATAATTGAAAAAAAATGAACAGAGCTGCAGAATGTAAGGGAGAAAATGGGAAGAACGAAACGAAATAAATTGAATTGTGTTCGCTAGGATATTACGTGTACGTCTGCCATCTTTTTATCTTTGTGGCTTGATGCAATTTGAAAATGCACCAACAAAGGCCATTCGAAGTTGGTCTTTCTTGTAAGGGCATATAGACAAACCAGCATATTTTAAATAATTTAACCCTCTCCCCACACACACGCACACATACGAATACATTGGACAGGAAGAAGATATTAACAGAATTAGGTCGTCCAAAATAATACATTGGTGCGTGGGTAGACCTTAGTAGGTTAGGTAATTGCGTATTTCCCACCGGTGCCAGTCGTCGTTGTCGGAACACACGTAAGAACCAGGATTTAAAATGCCGATTTTCAAGGCAGGCAGTCCATGGAAAACTGGTGCAACTCAATCTTCTTATTACTCCATTTGGTCTTGTGCTATATTAAACTAAGCTTATAGTCCAGTAGAATTAGTCAGAATTTATACATAAAGATGAAACTTGGTATATAGATAGGGTATAGGTCTAACTAAAACTTATCAAGTCCTCCAAAATCCTAGAATAGGTTTTTGAGAAAATTAAGCTTATTTTGTCACAATTCAAAGTTATAAATTACAATACAAACTAGAAAGCAATCAAAGAGCGCATACATCTGCCAATGGCACTGGCAGGGGAAGTAATTGTGCATTGATCCGCCCCAAAATGTAGTCAATTCCTCCATAGCCTATTGTCCACCTTTCCACAAGATTCCTGAACTTTTGGAGATATCGTGTGGACAGACATTAACTTTTGGCTGTATTATGTGGTGTGGACTTATAATTCCGACGTAGGGGAGGTAATTGTGCATGAATCCTCCCCTCAATTTGAGCACTTCTGTCATCGACCATTGCCCACCCTTCCACAAAAGGTCATTCAAATTCATTGAGAACTTTTGGAGATATTGTGTGAACAGACATGAAATTTTGGCGATATCATGTGGTGTTGACATATATAAGTAATTGTGCATGGATCCGCCCCAAAGTTCAATCACTTCTTTCGTAGCCGATCACCCCACCCCCACAAAAAAACAATTACATTAAAATTCATTGAGAACCTTTAGAGATATCGTGTAGACAGACATGAGCACATAGATGAATGTATGGAATAAGAATGCAAACATATATCTCAATCAAAAATAATATTCCTGGATCCGCCTCGAAGTTTAATCAGTCTTTCAGTAGCCTATTGTCCACCCTTCCACAAAATTTCATTGAAATCCATTGAGAACTTTTGAAGACATCGTGTCGACAGAGAACATTTGGAGATATTATCTTGTATAGAGATGTAACTACGACGTGTGGGGGGGGGGGGGGGCAATTGTGCACAGATCTGCCTCAACATTTAATCAGTTCTTCCTTAGCCTATTGTACACTCTTCCACAGAAATTCATTGACATTCAATGAGAATCCTGTTATGCCCCCATATATACGGTTTGTATCTTGTCTGCATATCTCTCTTGTATACTCCACTATTAGGCTAATCACGTTTGATCGTTTTTCTCAAAAACATATTCTCGGATTTTGGAGGACTTTTGATGATATGTTATTTTATACAATTTCCTATAACTATGAACCGATTTTCATCTTTCATCTATTTGTTCAAAGTCTCTTCCTAATTCTACTGGACTATTAACAAGTATCCATAGGCTCCATCTCCATATATATATATATAACCTGGACATAAAGTACAAGATGAAGTATAACCAGTGGGATAGCTCCACGGATGTAAAAAGGTGGTTCAAAAACCTGACGGATACCGAACACATTCAATTCGACATTATCGATTTTTACCAATCAATCACTAAATCGACACTGCTGGAAGCCCTAAACTTCGCAAAGGTTATAACCAAGGTGACACAACAGGATATAAACAACATTCTGCACTGCAGAAAATCAATCCTACACAGTGACGGAAAGAAACTGGTTAAAAAAACCGATCACATCACCCCCTTTGACGTGGCTATGGGGGCGTTCGACTCCGCCCAGGTATCGGACCTAATAGGTCTATATATCTTACATATACTAAATAGATTTAGTGATAGGGGGAGGTGGGGCTATATAGGGAGTACGGGCTAATGGTGATTAGAAATAGTAATGGTCCGAAAACCAATAAAATACAAAAAC
>VCCN01005374.1:507204-522858 GCA_006491835.1 Architeuthis dux | reverse complement strand
GTGTGTGTGTGTGTACCTTCATCAAGAACTAATTCCACAATCTATAAAATTCTAGCTGTGTAATTGAAATCTCCTTGAAAAATGCTACATACCTAGGTGCACGGTAGCCCCTGCTGGCCCCTGGACTAATAGTATTAGGTTGTCCCACATGAAATGACCGTTTATGAAAGAAAAAATGAAAGCAACTTAAAAATCTAAACAAGCCTGGTTTATTAATCAAAATAAGCAACATTTGCTTCAATAACTTTTTTCCATCAGGTTTTTAGAAATTAGTGTCTTTTGAAGCTAAAATTGTTCAAATGTTGCCATACAGCTTCTTTGTTGCCATACGTTTTATTGCGAAGAGAAAGCTCAAGGTTCCGGAGTAGGTGATAATCTGTTAGAGATAAGTCTGGTGAACATGGAGGATGATTTAAGATTTCATAATTCAGTTGCTGCAACTTTATTTTGGTCGGATTGGCAATGTGGGGTCTGGCATTGTTGTACAACAAAATGGGTCCTTGTCTGTTTACCAATGCTGGATATTTCCAGGCTAATTTTGAATGCGTTTCATCAATTTGTTGGCAGTATGATTGGACTGTTGTCTCTCCGGGTTGAAGAAATGAATAGAGGATTATTCCTTCACAATACCACCAAACAGTCATCATAACCTTTGGGGTGTGTAATTGAGGTTTTGAAACGTGTTTTGCTTTTTCCCTCACATCCACACATTGTGAAGATCTCTTCCGATTGTCGTACAGGATCCATCTTTCATCGCAAGTGACATTGTCAGCGTTTAGTTCATGTAGAACAAGTGACATTGTCAGCGTTTAGTTCATGTGGAACAAATCCATTTGTCTATTTCTTCTTCACTTTCTCGATAGATGCTATGTGACGCCCTACAGTTGTTTTGAAAATTTTGAGCAAGAACTCTAACAATTGTCCTTGGATGAGTTTCCACAACACCCCTTAAATTCTCATCATCAACAACTAATTAAGGGCGTCCTCGAGGGTCATAACGAACAGGCTCATGTCTCCGGAACGAAATTTGTGGAAACAACGTCGCACTGTTCTTTCTGAAAAAGTTCTCATTCCAAATTCGAAATTGATGTTCTTGAGAGTTTGAACAGCATTTTTACCGAGTTTGAACTCATACAAAAACAATAGTCTGATTTCCTTTGAGGACAGCATCTGTAAGAGTGAGGAATTATCTTGCCATTTTAAAAAAGCTTGTGATCTCCCAATTGAATTCTATGGCGATATTGATTCGGTGAACCGACCTAATTAATTATATCTAAATCTTCTCGAAACCGTCAACCAAAACTGTCACCAAAACTATCAACATAGGTTTCTTCAGCTTTAAAAACTTTTTAGTGACCATTGCCCCCCCCCCCTCCAAAAAAATGCTGCCATATGACGTTTGTCTCTTGACTGTTACTGTTTCTGTTAAATTGTTATATTGCTGACATCCTTATTTCAATATATTACACTGCAAGGGGACTTCATTGATTTAAAGAACGACCTGACTCTTAAGCCAGTGTTGGAATCTTCAAACATATTTGCGCGAAGCTGTATTTTCAGCTTTAACGCTAATCAAAACTAAGCAGTGCAATAGACTTAATGCAGAATGGGACATAAGACTGGCATTGGCAGTCGGTTGCGCCACGAATAAAAACCCTCGTAAAAAATAAAACATCTCACAAACAAGAGAGCAACTACATTACCTTTTGTGCTGTTTTTCCGGGAGTTTTTGTAAGATTTGAGTTCATCGAAATAAATGTCTAATTGGAATATGGTTTCGGAATGTCTGAGTTAGAGGTCTAGGGCCTAAGTTTTGTCTAAAGTCGAGAAGGGCGGCCGCCGGCAAAACATTCTGAGAACCAGGGCTTTATTACATACATGAGATTCACGCGCTAACTTTAAGTGTCTAATCGACAGAAAGAAGAACCAAACAAACAATTTATTTTTCTGGGACAATTTAAATTTTAACAAGAAATCTATAGCGTCTGGATTTTAGAAGTGCATAATGCATTGACTCTACACTCATGCTCACAAAAATATACACTCAAACATTATAGCATCAATACGCACACAGACATGCATAGATATGTATACAAGGAATGTAGGTGTGTTCATAATGTACAAAAGTACACATTTTGCAGCTCAAACGTTCTCATGGGAACTCATTGTCATGCATTGGTTAGCTTGATAGGTTAATTTAGATCTTCACGACAGCCAGGGCCGGATTTGTATAGAGGGGGCCCGGGGCAATTGCCCCGGGCCCCCTCTATACAAAGTTTTTAATAATTAAACCATTAGTTCCTTTAATAAGAAATACATTAATAATTACTGCTTGAAATTCATTTCATTATAACGCCTTCAATTGTTTTAAATACATTAATAAAATTACTTCGGATCTACATTAATTTGAGTATGGAAATACTAAAGTATTTGAGTATGGAAATACTAAAAATCTACTTGAAGTTTTGCTGGCATGTATTTACATGTATACATGTACAGTAAACCATCGATATAACGCACCTCGATATAACGAATTTCGACTTTAACGAACTCGTGGATCCATCCTAACTGACTTCGAATTTACCGAGCGAAGTTCGATAAATGCGGCGGACACGAGAACCATATACATGTGTACAATTGTTTTATTTGATACTACCCAGGTATACGGAGCATATGGCCGTAAAACATTAAATCATTACTTAACTCGATGTTTTACAGCCGTGGACTCCATATAGCCGGGGATAACCCCCCGGGGGTGGGGGCGAGTATTTTCAGCAAGTGTTAATAACAAAATTGAAGATAATTTAGGTGTTCTTTTCAAGTAAATAGTAGGGCCTACTATTTACTTGAAAAGAACACCTCAATTATTCTTACATAATGTTCACTTCAGTTTACTGTTTAATTTACTACGAACAAACTGAAATATGAGGGTAAATTTAAATAAAAACCGTCGTTTTTATTTTTTATCTTAAAGTTTTATTTACTGCAGATAAATTGAAAAGGATGATGAAATTTACGTAAAAATCGTAATTTATGACAGTAACTTTTAATACTTAGAAAAAAAGAACAATTAAGATTCCGTTTTAACTTATTTTTGTGTCTGTTAATTCTTTAATGACAGGCAGTTTTCGTTGGAAAAACTTTTTTATTCACCTTTTAAATGCAATGCATGTAAAAAAATTGAATAATAATTTCGACTTGCATAGTTTTTCGTTATGTAAACAAAAGACAAAAAACGATAGCAGGGTTTGAGCCTTCCATACTTTAAAATTCTAAACGTTACTTTTTGTCAAGCTCTTAAAATGCGTTTCTAAGCTTAAAAAATCACGGGATTGTTTGGAAATTATAGTCTAAAACTATCCAGAGTGAAATAAGCCTACAACCGTTTTTTGGGGAGGGGGATAAAACACATTTGTCTGGGAGAAACGTCGTGACACATGGGTTAAGTAAATCTTTTGTTATATATATAAATAAGATAAGAGCTTATAGAACTGTGCATAACATTAGTCATTTGCGTGAAGAGGTAAGGTCGAAAATAGAACGAGTGGCAACCGAACTGCCTTTGGATTTACCGAACGATGTAAGGTAAGATCGAAAATAGAACGAGGGGCAACCGAACTGCCTTTGGATTTACCGAACGATGTAAGGTAAGATCGAAAATAGAACGAGGGGCAACCGAACTGCCTTTGGATTTACCGAACGATGTAAGGTAAGATCGAAAATAGAACGAGGGGCAACCGAACTGCCTTTGGATTTACCGAACGATATAAGGTAAGATCGAAAATAGAACGAGGGGCAACCGAAATGTTCGTTAAATGCGGTGAACTACCGAACTTAAACTTATTTACCAAACGAGGGGGAACTTTCAGCTTTAACGACAACCCCCCGCCCAATTAGTTCGTTATAGCGAGGGCTGTATTTAATTCAGATATCTAACTCATTTAACCTTTCTATGTATGTAATACTTGTCAGTTCCAATTAATTCAATAAACGGGCTTCGTTGAGTAAATGTCCTGATTTGCCGTGCATTTGAATTTCTGTGTGTGTGGTCCCCCTCTCCCCGAACTTGAAGTGCCACCCCCACCCCACCCCAGGTCTAAATCCGCCCCTGACGACAGCACAACAACACTTAAAAGTAAACAAATCGCCTTTTGCATCTATTCACACCGTAAATAATTTCTTGTTTCCTCTTTTCACAATTTAGTGCATTGACAAAAAGAGTCATTAGAAAACTCGGAATAAAATGAACCAAAAACAAATGGATATTCGAAACCGTCAACTAAAACAAAAAAAATAGGTTTCTTCAGTGTTTGAATGGGTGCTGCTGGATGGCTAGGTATGTATGTATGTATCACGAGTATATGTCGCACCAATGGAGCTAGAGGGCTGAAAATCTTAACATTTACTCATTATGTCGAGAATTACTCCCCTAAATAGGTTTTAGTGGGGGGGTTCAATTGGCAATGTAAGTTTATGCTAAATTGGTCCCTTGGTTTGTGTCCGTTTGTTTTTTGTAAATTCAGACTTTTTTCCCAACAAAACGCGTGAGAAGTAAATTGATCATCCCCTTTTTACAATTTTTTAATTGATCATCCCCAAACACGTCATGCTGCCAAAAGACGTTGGTCACATGACGGTTTCTATTGAGCGACCAACCAGACCTGTTTTTAAATGTATTTTAGAGAGAAGAAAGAAAATTAACTTTTTATAACGAAATAAGGATTGATAAAATGATGGATTCCATCAAGTAAATTCATTTACCTTGGAGCAATGTAGGTCTTAGAGACTTGGCGATGATTTAGCAATAAATGAATTTATTATTTAATTTCAATTAGATAGGTCTTCTGAAATACCGGACCTTAACATTACCCGCTAAACGAGTACGCTAAAATCAAAGAGAAAATTCCACTGAAATGATTGCATCGCTCATTAATTTCCTGACTGGGCGGAATGTTAGCCCCATATAAAAGAAATAATTCTATGTATTGATATTAGTTCCATGAAAATATATTGACAAATTACTTTGAACGACTAAATTAATTTGGTGATCGATTTTTGCCATCACTTTGTCAAGCAAATTGCCACGCTTCAAATCAGGATTGGAATAAGCTGTGTTGTGCAAAAATAAAAACACATGACAGATCTGAGGACGTTTTATAAGAAGTGAAGTCATTGCAATTGCGGTTTCATGAAATTTTATTGAAATTGATATTTGTTTTGGTTACCTTGTCGAGGGCTTTAGTGAAAGTGAGTTTTATATGTGGCTTCCACAAAATGGCTGTCTATGTATACAAGCTAAGCAAATCATTTTAGTCGGGGATTGCTTACCATTGTTCAAGTAAGGACCAGAGGTGTACCGAATGGGGTTGCAGGGGAGAGGCGCACCCCTCAATGCTCTTTCTGTCGGCAAATTTCTTCCAGAGTTGTCAAATTAGCCATTTTCCGGCTAGGCTTTAACAAATAACCGGTTTTTAAAAGACAGTTTTAGTTTTAAACCATTCTTAGAAACACTGATTTCTTCCCTTATTCTGCCTGCACGCCCACTTTGTTGGCAAATTAGAGGTTTGCATACCCACTTCGTGGAAAGATTGGAGGCCTGCACGCCCACTTATAGGAAAAATAGAGGCCTTCAGCCCCCTATAAAAATCATTAAGTACGCCCTACGCCCCTGGTAAGAACATTCCAATTTGGATTAGCAAAGAAATTCAATGGCAAACAATTATGAGACAAGAATATGTCGAGGCTCCTGATGTAGAAAAGCGCAAATACAAATTAGAAAGAAGTTTTGATAAGGGTTTAATAACTGCAGAATGTTCAAGTGTTCAAATATTACAAGATAGCATTTGCATAAATGAAAGTATTGTGTTAAATTTAGAGTTTTTAATGAATCGTTTTACAATTTCAACAGTGAGAATACTTTCTATGTTGCAAACACAGAGATCTTTTGAAGTCAAAAGCATTTTTAAAAACACCAATACAAAATACAAATATTCTAAATCGAGAAAATCGATGTTTTCCAAAGAGGTTCATGATATGCATATTTTAAAAGCTGTTATAAATTCTTTTTTGTATTTACAATGTTTACAGACGGTTGATTTTCACATGATTAAAGCACTTTTACTGAATTCAATTAAAGCGAAAAAATCATATTATTTACCGTAACAGAGTATTTACACCATGTTTTGTTTGTTATTACATGCACAGTAATATATTCTGAAGGAAAATAAATTTACTATAAAACCTACTTGATTACATGAATGAATCTTCAGCTCTTTGTAGTGTCCATGGTACATCGATTAGCGCTTATCAGCTGTTAATTGCCCGGCATCGTCGATGTGTGTATGGTTCTCTCAACTTTGTTTAAAGGCCGAGTTTTCTCCTTAAAAACTGGAATAAAACTTTGCATTTAGTAATTAACAATTTAATACTTAAACAACATGATTTTAAGGGTAGCCAATTCGTATACATTTAACTTGGGTAACTGTTATTTTATGAAGTATTTCTTACTGGCAAAAAGTCAAAATTGTCTTCCAGAGCAAAATAGATTTGCCTTAAACACTTTTGCTTCTAAAAGTGGCCTCAGAAGTTTTGATGTATTATTTATTAATACCTGCACGTGCAGGTTTTGTTTCGCTTTACATTGCTGAAGATTTATAACGTATGAAAAGTAAAGATTTTATGGAGAAAAATTCACTTGAATTGCTAGTGTTGAATATTTCCAGTGAAGATGATGACAAAACTAAATACTTTGGTCATTCATCCGTAAGAAGGGAAGTTTTCTTCGCTAAATTAGCTCCGTCAATACTTAAAGTTGTAAGACTTGGTGTAAAATAGCCACTGTTTCTACGTAACCTGATAAAACATGATGAGCTTATTTTTCACCAGTTAATAAGCGCTGTATTTGTTGAGAAGTCAAGTTTGTTTCTAAAGGAACATTTTTGTTTTATTAGAGTTTTGACGACACGCTATTGTATTTCATTTAAAGTGTTCAGAAAGCAATAAATTATATTATGAGATTCAAAATATTCCGTTAACGTTATAATTATTGCTGCGTATAAAATTCTTCCTTAATGCAATGTTTCAGAAGATTTATTTGTTTGTTTTTTTTGGTAAGTATATTCTTAATGGGCAAATCGACTTTTCTATCGGAGTAAATGTTGCTACCATAAAATAAACTGTTTCCTAATAAGCAAATCACATTTCTTTTTTAATGAATACTGTTCAATAGTAATAATATCGAATTAAACGTATGGATGTTTTATCAATATGAAAGTGAAAAATAGCCCATCTTAAGAGAACATTGGAATGAAGAAGAATATTTTGAGCGCAAAAGTTCTAATAAGGCAAACAGACAAAAAGAGAGAATTGGAAAGGAAAAACAAAAAGGTAGCCTGAAAATGTGATAGGAAGTGCGTGGAGCAAGTAGGGCTTGTTGTGTTAATTTTCTTGGGAGATGAATTAGCCAAAAACAGGGAAGACAGACATTGGAAGATGAAGGGATAAAAATGAAGAGTGGCCAACAACAAAAAAGATGAAAATGTTGAAAATGTGATACCACAGGGAAATCATCGTTGGTGCGTCAATAATGAGAAATGTTGAACGCACCTGCTGAACAAGTAGTATAGGTGCGTGCGCAGGCACATTCTGCAAGTACGGTGAGTAGTCTTTGACGCCATAGCTTCTGGAGTCTCTTTATTTCTTCTATCTAGTTCTTAGCATATTTGAAAGCTAATCCAAGGCACTGGGTCAAAATATTACGTGCAGATACGTAAGACTATAGTATCTGTTAAGTTCTAGAAGAAGGTAGTTGCAGTTGCTAACTGCCGTGTGCTAATATCATCGTTGTTGGGGTTATCGCCTTTGTTTTTTGTTTTAATATAATCATTATGGTATATGTTGATGCAATTATTTCTATTTTGCTGGTGCTAGTGTTTAAATAATTGCTTTGTATTGCTGCTTCTAACGTTATTAGGTGCGGATAATTCCTACTTTTTATAATAATATTTCACTTTATATAAGTAATGTTGAAACATATTTTCCATGTGCAAGTTTTTCCAATTTTCACTATTTCGTATTTACTTTAATTTTAAAGATATCGACTGATAGATAATAAATTGCATAATTTCATTATCGAACTTGCTACCATTTCTACTTTGTGATAATAATTTAATATTGGATTTATTAAAATATTCTATAAAACCTTTCCATAGAAATTATAGATAAATAAGTGAAAATCATTCAGAAAAACCTCATAATTAATGATTAGATCAAATTGTTTTCATTATCTATCGGATCTCAGAACTGCTACCCAAATTAGAATTGCTATTATTAAAGCATTATTATTATTTTATAAATAACTAATTTCCAAATTATTATCTTTCACATGTAAAAAAGAAAGTCTGGAAATTCCTTTCACGTTTGAAAATGTTACAGCTTAAAATAATGGATCATAATCCTAGAAGAACTAGAATAACCATGAAAATCTCTATATTTGATAAAAGATTTATCTCTTTTAAAGAAAAACTTGTACATTTAATCATTTATAGCCTCTTTTATCGCATCTTTTCCAATCAAGTTACTATCTTGTTAATAGTTAACTGAATTTCATTCAATGTTTTAAAAATAATAAAGACACCAGCTGGTAAATATTTTGTACAATCTTGTTTAGTCGGAATGCGGTGAAAACGCGGCACCCATTCAGCGGGATTATGTATGCGTCTTTACTTTTTGACTCAAATAAACCGTAAAGAAATTCCATAATTGTGAACAGCAGTTTAAAGGTTTCTTTGAAACATATTCCCAACAAAAGTATTGAATATTTTCTGTAAAGTTCAGATGTTACTAGACAAGCGTTTTTCTTAAGTCATTGTTATACCTCAAAATCATAAACATAACTTATTAAATACTTTGACGGACAGAAAATTTAATAGGTTAAATCCAATGAACAGATTTGTAATTACATGATGAAAATTTCTACTGTGATAAGGGGCGACATAGATACCCATATAATGGTAATAAATGTAATTTAGAAGGGTTTTCACATAATATAGATCATCGTTGATGCAGAGAGGAATTCAAAGATATCTTTAAGCATCACCAAGAAAATGACAAATGTTGGTAACTTAATAAATGCTATTGAAAGAACGCTTAAAAAGCATTATAAATTTTAAAAGTTTTCTTTTATAATGATAAGTTGCTTCTATTAATGAAAGTAAAGACAAACGGGCCAAGCAACTATTGCAACCAATAACCAAATATTTCATTTCTTAATGCTAACATGATGGATTCATACTATAAGTGTGGATTTAAGCAAAATTAAAAACAATGTTCAAGCATGTAAAGCAGCCATGACTCCAGTCATTATTTCCATTGCTATTTCTTTCTCTGAAACAAAGACCATTAAACAGTGCACTTGCTCTCTCTCTCTCTTAGCCGGAAATAGCCAGAGGAGACGAACTCGAATGATGCCCGATAACATTAGATATGCGATAAAAGGAGTGAAAGAATGCATACAGTAATGGAAGACAACCCCCTTATTACAGCTGAGACTCGACATACGCACGTATAGAATATATACGTATTCCCCTTCCCGTTGTTTTCTGCTTTAACTGCCTCATTCTTTCAGTTTTAGTACGACATAGTGTAACGAGAATTTAGCAGCGAAATAATAAATGGCTCGAGCGAGTCGCAAACTGAAAACGTTCTTCCTTCTCTAGTAAAGACGGATTTTCAGAGCAAAGAAACTTTCGAGACTCGGAAGGCCAACTGCTGTCTTGGTGTTTCCAGTTGGTCAATCATTCCTCACACACCGTCAAAGAAATGGTGCTACAGCCCCTCAAGGAAAGTACTCCGTTGTCATGGAAACTCAATAATGACCGAAAATTGAGTTAATGGGGTTTCCTTCCTCTGAATAATGGATCTTTTTTTTCTTTCTCTCTTTCTGACATTTCACTGAATTGTAGACCAATATGATTAAAGCGCTGTACATGAAAAAAAGGGTGTTGGAAGGCTCTGTGCCAATATGCCTACTGCAATCGATCGCCAGAGAAAGAGAAGTGTTTCTTGGTGACAAAACAAAAGTCATACTGGAATCGATTCATACATTTCATAAGTCATTTATGTAAACAAATAAAACAAATCCTCATAAATTGAAGGATGTTTTTAATTCAATGGATGACCCCTTAATAAATTATCCATTATTTGAACAGAAAATTGCATATGATAAGTAATGCTATATATTTTTCTTCGTATTTCTTACTGAGAAAACAAACGGTCATTAAATTAATATTTGTCATTGTTCGTTTCCACTTTATTGAATTGTAAATGTTTCCACGTACTCGATGAATTTATCTTTATTTCTATTTAAATATATATCATGTTAAACAATATATTATTGTTTTCGGTTTTACTCTTTTAATCCCGGAAAAGATGCACTTATTGTTATGATATAATGTTTATTGCCGCATGACAGCAGCCATATATTTCAAGTGCCAAATCATGTAATTCATTACTATAACTTTAATTTAAAATAACATCACTTAAAGTACCTTTTCATTGGAAAAGTTACAACTCGGTTGCGTTATATCTCTAGCAGAATTTAATAAATTAGGAATTGACTATATAGTGAAATCACGAACTTTAATATTTTGTGGGACTAAATAAGTGAATCAAAAGTATAAATGCATTAACAACATTATGAAACACTGTTACACATGAAAAAGCAACACTAAACATATGAATTATTGAATTCACAAAGGTTGCTTAAATATATAGAAGCAATTACACCAGATTAACAACCTTTCCAGAAAAAAGCCAAAACTCGTTTGTTTTCTAAAACAAATCAAGGAATAAAAAGTTCTTATTATTTAATTACAAATAATTAAAACTGAAAAGTCAATTAATGATTTCCAAATTGACGATTTGTATATCTATTCAATGCATATTCCATTTTCGTTAAAATATCAGTAAAAAAAAAGTATGACAAAAGTTGTAAATTAAAGAAAATTCTATTAAAATCTTAATGTTATCTTAAAATATTATGTATTATCTTACTAATTCAACTGAGTGTTTATGTATGTAATTAAGATATGGAGTAAAACAACTGCAATGACTATTTATATTAAAGACTAACTTTTATATTTCATTAACTTTTCTCTTTAGCTTGTGCTTCCATTTCTATTGGAGAATGTAATTATTCAAGAATCAATGCTTAGCATTTTTCAATGGAAGATTGTATTGCTTTCAAGACAATGTTTATCATATGAACATATATTTGCTTGCACTTGCTGAATTCTTAAGTAAAGCATGCTTGAACAAAAAGAAACATTGATGCATTTTGAGAATATAAAGCTCACTCTAAAAATCAGTTTGACTGTTTGCGGTTTGATATTGTTGCCGATTCAAAACCAATGTCTAACCAAGCCAAAACGTTAATAAAGTGTAATTCGGAAAATAAACGAAACAACTACTGATGAGTATATCTTGTATTTGAAACGTGTGGGGAACTTACTTTCATTGATTGCATATTATTTTGTTTGCTTGAACGTATGAATAACCTACGAGCATATAATTCAGTTTATAATGTGTTCCCATATATCATTACCTCATAGAGTTATGTATTCTCTTTTGTACGTTCTGTAATACGCTCCTCTAAGTAAAAAGAAACACAAATAGGAAAATTAAGTTCACATCGTAAGAGTAACAGTAATGTTACAGTACGTTACTGTCGTTTAAGATAACTGTTTTATCTTGATGTTTTATAAAATCATTGAATTCTTGTCGTTTTATTTTCATTCTATCCATATATCTATTGGTTATATATTGACGTTTTTTCTTGAACTGTTGACGGAACAATTCTTAAAATGCCTAAGCCACAACTAAATGAAAGACCCATATAATTTAGCTCTTACACCAACCTCACAAAATTCCATGCATCTCTTTCTGAATAATATACTACTATTCAAAAATCCTTAGAGTGTATTACAAAAGAAATCTATAAATCGGAGAACTAATAAAACAGTTATCAAGCAAATCTTATCGACCATATTCGGCTTGAAAATTCAAACAAATACAAATATTAAATCAGATGTTAAAATTATGCTAAATCTTTGTGAATGCTTTAAATAGCAGCATTGCAAAAAGCAGATAATGTTTGTTGCCAGAGGGAATTTAAGTTAATTAACATTGTAATTTTGATATGTAATTTTTCAATAGAAAATGTTCGCACCGCTCTTCAATATAAAGAGATATAGTTAGTTTTATGAGACATGAAGCCTTCTTGCGTTATTCAGCCTTAATGCTTAGCCCTTTGATGGAAAAAGTCACGAGAGATTTTCAAATATTTTAACCAGTCATAACATTTTTCACATCGACATATCTTGAAATTCAAAGGTTTATTTTATTTTATTTTTCTTATTTTTGTTCCTGTTTAAAGGCATAGAGGAATTAAGGTGGCCAGTCCTCGGTCTTCAGCCTCACAGCTGCTACGCGTCACAACAGAATTTTACAAAAGCCCTGAGCCCTATCTTTTGCATTGTCTGGCTTCCCGTTGGACGGTGTTGTTGCCACGAGGGAGAAAAGAACATCTTTGAAAATACAGAACTCAATATGAAAACACCATTTTATAATTTTTAGCTTCAGCCAAAAAATGACATATAAATAAATGTAGAAGACTGCATTAGGGTGTTAATGGAAAGAAATAATACATCAAAGTATGACGACATACTTGACGTAAGTTAAAGTTCATTTTGACTTCTTCATCGAAGAAAAGAAAAGACATCGATGATTTTTGTCATGATAAGCTTTAAGGAAAGAAAATGCCATTAGGCTGGTTATTGGAATTAAGAAGTAAAAAATGTATAAATAATTGTAACTCTCGCAGTTTAAATAGTTATTTGTTATTGCGGGCAGGCAAACATTGAATTAAATCATTCATTTTTTTAATAAATTGGAAAATTACCCACGTGCTTTTTTACAGCCAAAACAACCACGATATTTCGAATTTACGATCATATTTGTTTTCTTTAAGAGAGCTTTTTTGAATATGCTATGAAACCGAACATTCATACTACAAACTTGCATGTTTGAAATGAATTACACTGACATCTGGTTGGACTTGCTTTCTTCGTATGACTATGCTATAAAACCGAACATTTATGCTACAGACTTGCATGTGTGCACAAGAAAAAATGGGTAAAATAGCAGGGAAGACTTGACTCCTTAGCCTGATAAGGAAATTATAATGCTGCTAGCTCAAAGTAAAGTAAAGTGATTTCATTCTTTAAATATTCAACCCGGCGTAGACGGGTACTTCAGCTAGTGAATAAAATAATGCATCAAAGTATGACGACATAATTGACGTAAGTTATTAACCTCATTTTGACTTCTTCATCGATAAAAAAGACATCGATGCACAACATTTAAAGCAGATATTTTCTTCATATGGTGTTTCTTTTCGAGAAAGAGTATAATAAATTAATAATTTACTATGAGGCTGTATTAGCATGACAAAAGTCTAAATTCGAAATATCGTGGTTGTTTTGGCTGTAAAAAAGCACGTGGGTAATTTTCCAATTTATTAAAAAAATGAATGATTTAATACTGTTAACAGATCATAAAGCATCTTAAAATAGGAAGGATTTCTTATTTCACCTCTTTTTTTCGAGAATTGATTAAAAAAAGAATAATCTAATGTTCTTTTTAACGTCACATTACGTCTTTAAAGAATGTTCTCAAAATATGTGTCCATTTAAATTACATTGTAACTTTTTGAAAGTTATGTCAAATTTGATTGGGCTGCGCCCATGTTTAGGTGCTTTCTATAGCGTGTCAGACAAGCACACACACATACTTTGAACCTTCTCACTTATATATATGAATTAACACCATAACACAGTCTTTTACATCCACATAATTCATTCGCACAAAAAATTATGCAATTTTCTCAAAAAAGGGATATTGATATCTTTGAATCTGAGAAATCTATTTGTATAGATACAATTTTCAATAGTTTCTGGATATATTTGAGAATGTTTGCATAAATATATTAAGCTAATTTTAATTTCATTTTTCTTGAATCTCATGTATTAATTCCGATTGATGTGAACGAAGCCTTGATGATCTATGCATTTGCTTTTTGTAGAAACCAAAGGACGCCAAATGTTAAAACTCATTCCGTATTTAATCAACTTATTATTTTTTACTCGGAATAAATATACTTATTTGGAGTTTAGTGACACAGAAATTATTTGTCGAAATTATTTGTCGAATACTCAAATACATAATTATACAAATTTAAGTCTGTAAAATCTAATATATTCCTATATATACCAATGTACACACACACACGCACACCCACACAGACAGACACACACGAACAAACAAACAAACACACATGTTGGATATAAGATCCCACAACAAACCAACCTAACAAACAAAACATGTATCGGAGTATCATTAAAAACAATTGTAATAATAACATTTCAAATATATAACTTTCCAATTACAACCCGTTTTAGCTTACACTTTAGGATATTAACTCAACTTAATTTTAGTTGTTCGGATCAAATAATTTCATTTAAATTAGTAGAGTTGTTTTTGTTTTTTCTTATTATTCAGTGTTTTAAACGTTTGTATTTTGGAAGAGTGTTTCATATTATTAGTTATGGATGAAGAATTTCTAATTTCCAGCAGCACTCTATGCGCCTGCCTGTTGCTTCAAAACGTCCGATCACCTGGCCGTCACCTGACAAATAGAAGTCATCACCACAGTGTATTTCAGTTGTATTTGAAAAGGCTGCTATCAAAATTATTCTAATCTGCCTGAGAAATGCCTGGAAATGCAAATTATGCAAAATATTTTTTATAAGTCAGGGTACAAAGATTTTGAGTAACCTCATTTTAGTTATCCCCAGGCATAGTGTGTGAAGGCTATTTTACATTTAACGTCAGATGTGGTTGAACAAGCCGAATCATTTTTTATGATAATCTTGTTTTCTTCTCATCTCTTATCGATTATCATCAACTATTATCAATTATCTATGTCTTTTCTGTTATGCTTTTAATTGATATTTTTAGATGCGCTACGCTTCTCTAGCAGAGATAGTTGTCACTGACTATCGAACAAGTTGACATATCAACATATCGAACATAACTTTTTAATGAAAGAATATTTGTTTGTTCTTTTTTAAAATCAATTCGCGAAATCAAACTGTGACATAAGGTTGCGTTCGTTTTTAAGAAGACGCTAAGACATGTTTTAACATATCTCATATCGCGGTGTTTTTTAACATAACTCATATCACGGAGTTTTTTTTAACATTTAACTGAACTCGTGTTTAAATAGCTCATCTATGGTCTGACATTCGGGCTTGTTTTAATCCGTAATAGACCATCGATTACAAAGCATTGTAACAATTTCTGCGCCTGCAGACAGGAATGTCGCTGCTTTTCGAAGTCCGACGATTATAGTAATAGTAGTAGTCAAAAGTTATGGCATTAATGGGGACTTATCATTTATATGTAAAGTATCACGTAATAATATTGAGACTTCCGTTTAGAGGCACTTCAAAATACCTATATATCCCCATCGATCCCAACAAACGCTTAAGATTTATTATTTATTACAAAAAATTCAAAACCTCCAACCTCGTAGTT
>VCCN01005374.1:480577-492297 GCA_006491835.1 Architeuthis dux | reverse complement strand
TTGTATATATGTGTGTGTGTGTGTGTGTGTGTGTGTGTAACTAGTCAAATGTTCATAGTTCGTGAATCGGTGAATCATTCTAAAGCAAGAATTGAACTTGAGTGACTGAATGAATCAACAGTACTAATTTTACGAAGAAGACATGATTCAAAGTATATAAAAATCTCTGTTAGGCTTATTTACCTTTTGCATTCATCTTAAATAAACCTGGTTAACTTTTATTCTTTTCAATTTGCTACTAAGAAAATATGTTTTCATTGAAGATACTTTGTAATTTGATGAGAAATTTCAAGATACATAATTTAAGAAAAATAAATTAAAAGTTGTTTATATTTTTAAATAAATCATAACAAACCTTAGTTTTAACTTTAAAATCATACGGTTTAAATAACACGAAAATGCTGACAAGTATAAATTCTCTTAGAGATCAAGTAAAAAATATAGAATATATGTTATAAAGAAACGACCATGTGATTCTATCAGGCCAGGAAACTTTGTATGTATGTATGCATGTATGTATGTCTCTTATATACTTATATGCGTACGTGAGCATACGTTTGTCAATCTGTGTATGTATCACCACTGATGTATATGATTGAATTAAATAATTCTTTATTTTTATTATTTTGTTGAAAATTGTTAAAAATTCTAAAATCTATTTCTTATAATCAAAATTAACTTATCCATATAATGTACTGTTTTTATTTTTTATTAAACTTATGTCACTTTCGATCATTTCATTCAGAATAAAAGAATAGAACTATAATAGTATTTTCATATTTGGGAAGAAAAAGGAAAGTATTTAAATAAATGTAAAAATTAGTTAATGTTTTGTGGCTTTTTGTGGCTCGCTGGAGGTATCGGTACTGAGTTCACATCTGTCATGGGTCCAGATAAAAACCTGGCTTCAAATGCTGAATTTCATGGTAGTATGCTAGCATCCACCTATCGGGCGATTGACGCTACCCGGTCTTACCAAAATTAATTTAAAAGAGCATTGGCCTTATGTGATTTTGAACTAGATCTTGATTGAATCAAGTAAATACATAATTAAATATCTAATGATTAAAATATCTTTGCTAAGTAAGATGATGAAAGAAAATCACATGTGTATAAACAATGTTAAATTGAGTTAAAACATGGATTAAAAAGCATGGAAAAGAATTAGAATTGTAGTTTTAGAGAAAAAAAAATTTTTTTTTTGAATGTGTTTTTTTCAATGTGTTTTTTTGCATTATCCGAGCGTAAGCCATACAAGCGACATTTTTCAACTGTTGAAAATAGTCCAAATACGGGGAAAACAACCAGAAATAATATTAAATACTAATGATTCACTTTATATTCATCTTTATTGAATGTTACTTTCGAATTTGTTAGCAAATATGATCTATGACAAAAGCATATAAAATGTAGATTTTAGAAGTATTTTATAGATGAAATACCAAATGAATGAAGTGTAAAAAACGTAGTGTGTATTGTTGGTAATACATTTTTATGCCAAAGGTTCTTATCACTTTTTTGATCTTCGTTCTTCTGAATTTGCGAATAATAAATTCAATAATACCGCTACATCAGCTGTGAACAATAATGTGTTATACTATCTCGGCTAAGGCTTTTGACGCGGTACTACCATTATAATGGTGACAATTACGAAGAGAATTGCATCTATTACTAAAGATTACATGAAAGTTCAATCAACTTGCTTTCATACTAATTTTCCTCCATTATCTAAGCCCTTAACTCTATTATTATTATTGTTGTGGTTGCTGTTGTACTCTTTGAGTTCTCACACCAGTTGAGACAGGTTGCTTTCACTGGAGATCAAGTGACAGCGTGTCTACTCAATACTCCAGGACTCTCCTCAGTATTATTATTATTGTTGTTGTTGTTGTTGTTATTATTATTATTATTATTATTATTATTATTATTATTATTATTATTATTATTATTATTATTATTATTCAAAACTAATGAAAAGGGAGCAAGGTGTGGATATCTGCAGACTGGTTTGAGTTAAATTATGCAAAGTTTAAACTATAATAATCGTAATTGTTAGTTGAGATATGTTCAAGATAATGATGCATGTGCATCAGTACTCCTTTTTATATTTGATGCGAAAGGAGGTGCGAAAGGAGGTGCCGTTCAAAATAATTGCTTTACAATTCTTCCCCGCGGAGAATCATTTACAAAGGCAACTTCTTTCATAGGGAAACTACGTTTAAAGCTTTTAGTGTAAACGTCTTTTTCAAGTGATAAACCTTTAAAATCTGTTATCCTTCTTTATTAAAAAGGTAAAACACGAAGAACCGTTTTTTAGACTTTTTGGGAAAGCGTATATCTCCCAATTACACAGTAAAAATAGTAAACAAATCAGCGTCCTAGTTACAACTGATATTAGTACTTTTACTGTAGCAGTCTTATTTGGGATGGCGTTAATGTTTACAGTCAACATAGACGGGCGTAACTAGGCGCATTTACACAGATTAAACATGAACATTACCAGAACCCATATATAATATTGTTTTGCTTTTATAAGAGCTCCGAATGTAATTCGTGCGTAATTAAACATTCACGTGTACGTATACGCACACACACGCAAGCAGAAATAAACATGTGTACATTAAAAGAATCAAGATACATAAGCACTTTTATGCAAGAAATAAGATGAATTCCCGGTAAAGTACATCTTCTTTATCTTAACTATGTAACCTCCTCCTCAAGAATATTTTTCCAGGATGTCTTGCTATTTTCCATGGTAAGCAAGCAGGTTATGAAACTAGTATTCATGATTTGCTGGGAATTATCAGAGAAAAGGCAACTGTACAAACAGCAATTGTGGAACGCTGCAAAGGCAATCCCCGTTCATAGCATTCTTGAACTGAGGAGCGAGCGAGCCTCACTCAACGTGTTCTCTCTTTATTGCTGCTGCTGCTGCTATTACGGCGGCGGCGGCGGCGGCGGCGGCGGCGATTTGTGACTGCATCTTTATCAGTGCCGAAGCGAGCAGTCTTACCATGTCTCAATGGTCTATCATTCTTTCTTCTTCTTCTTCTTCTTCTTCTTCTTCTTCTTCTTCTTCTTCTTCTTCTTCTTCTTCTTCTTCTTCTTCTTCTTCTTCTCTCTCTCCACCCCTCTCTCTATTTTCCTTCTCTTTTCATCCTCTATTCTCCCTTCTTTCCACCCCTCTCCCTTTCTCTATTTTACTCAGATGACAGCTCATGTTCAGACGACTTCAATTGATATATTTTCGGTCCGTTTGAAAATCTGTTTGTCAAGTACATACTCTTTATTTACAGGTATACCAATCGCATTGTTTTGTTTTGTTTTGCATGATCCTAAACAAAAGTAGGAAAAAAGAAAAACACCTTATAATAAACTGTATTAGAAGAAATAAAAATATGTAACTGCGGACTGAATAAAAATATTGTTGAACTCATTTTGGCACCAGTCCGTTTTAGTAAAAAAAACGACTAGAGCTATCGACGAGAAAATTTATGAATGCACATTTTGCGTGTTTTCAATGTCTGTGTGTGCGTGTGCTTGTCTCAAATATACATTTCACGTTAACCTTTACATACTTGTGGGCAATAAAACTGATAACCAACAATATTCACTTTCTCATCTTCCTAATCCACGAATATTTCATTTTTTTATTTTTATGATACGCGTTTGTGATATTATTATCACCATTAAGGGCAGAGCACGAGGATCTCATGGATCACCGGTAAGCACAGCTGGCGTTGTGGTTTTGGTTCAGGTTGCTTGTCATCGAAATTATATTAGATAATATTTTCCCCGCTTCCTTTATCATCTTTGTTTGGCCACTAACAGTAAAGAAGAAATAGAAGGTGATCCTGGACAAGACTCCGAAGGGGTCATTTAGTGCTTTTTGACAATATCAATCCTTACTGTTGACACTTTTCAGTCGTAATCTGAGTTGTTTTTCATCATCATCATCATCATCATCATCATCATCATCATCATTTCAATTCGCTACAGATCGATTCAATGAGGAATACAGTCATATTCTAGCAAATCTATTATTGGAGCCAGAACAACAGAGACAAATATACTTTACTACTGACAGAAAAAATGAATGATCTAAACATATAAATACCATTGTCACTTTTTTGTGCAGATATCTGTTCGTCTGTCGCGCTATTCCAAACCGATATATAAAATTACGTAACACTACAGCGACTCGATCACCTAACGTAAACCTTAGTAGACTGATGACACACACACGAGTTACTGCTACAGAGACGAAAGGAATCAAGATTTCAAGCCTGAAGTATTGTCAGTCAGTCAGATTTGGTAGGGGGAAGCGGATAATAAAGCAGTGAAAGTCGCTAGACAGACGGCCTACTTAAAAAAAACAAAAACGTCACTGAAAATCGTAGATCATTTTGGCAAATTAGGGATGGATTGAAAAAGCATACAATTGCAATATTTATCAATTTAATATTTAATTTCATTAATTTAATATTTGTTACCGTATCTTTATTACTAATGGACGTTATGTAAGGGCGTAGCCGAAACTGCTGCTGATAAATTGATGCTTCCTCCCTCCTTATGTTGGCTTTGTATTTTGTGGGTAAATAACAGTAATATATTTTATCCTCTTATCATAGTAAATTTAAAAACACAGAAAACACGAAAACTGAAACACAAACAGTAAAACTGGACTGGTTCCTGCTTTTGCTCAGTAGCTTTTGATTTGAATTTACCTAAAGATTCAAATCCTGTATATTGGTTGGTTTGTTACAATAATACAGCAAAAAATGTTACCTGTCATTTCTGACGGGTTCTATGTTAGTAAAAAATAAAATAACACGAGTAGAAGATAAGGCACAAGCTCAAAATATCAAAATTAGTGAAAGAGAACACAGGAAATATCTTTCAACACATATCTTTCTCTTTTCATAAAATGAGTTCGTATAGAAGTTATTACTTAGGTGCACACGCATGTATGTCGAAATAGAAAGTATCTTTATTGATTATAGAAGCCAAAATTCTACAAACAATAGAATAATAAAACCGAAAATATGAATCTTAAAAATTGAACTGGAAAGATTAAAGCCAGGAGTCTATTTTGCGAACAGTTTAAATTGTCTCACTGTTTCATCGCCTTGTACGTGTAAAGAAGAGAAGGGTCGTGGAATAATACGAGAATCAACGGGAAGCAGCAAGAAGCGAAACACAGATAGAATTTATAACCAGTAACAATTGCTCTAATCAATGAATAACCCTTCGCCTAACCCTAAATTCTTTAAGCAATCACTACAAACATTTGTATAAAAGATTTACATCCCCCTTGCTTCTCGTTGCTTCCCGTTGCTCTTCGTATTTTAACACCATCGGTTGAGCGTGAGAGTTGCCAAAAGAAAGATTAGATGCCAAAGTTGCTGGAAATTCTCTTGTTTGTTTGGTCAGGTGTCCATAAAATATGGAACAGAAATTATTTTCCTGATTGTTTTATCAAGTCAATTAGTAAAAAAAAAAAGAAAAAAAAGATGTCCGCTGCCTCATGCTTCATCGAAGAATTCAATACAGCAACTGTTGCCACTTGATTTCATTGCGGCTTTTGAACGGATCTGTTACTAATTTAAATGTTTTCTATATTTAAATATACATGAAAACCACAATCAGGAAATGTGAATAGATTTACAGGCTTATCAGGATTGTAGATGGTGGAAAAACAAAAGAAGTTGACAATAAGTTTACCAGGAGAAAATCTGTGGGGTTTTAGAACATACAATCTTATTTCTGATTTGTTGTTTTTGTTTTCCTGGATCGTTTCCCCGGTTAACAAGGCCGGTTCTTTATGAAAATGAATCTGTGCTTCATAGAATTATATCGCAATTATCGTAATTCAATTTTTAAATTCTTAACATAAAAATATAAAATCGTTCAACCCAATTTAGTTATGAAATTTAAGTAATAAATGCAACTTCTATATCTGACAAAAATACCGATTCAAAAAGCTTATTTTTAGCAGAATCATATTAATGAATAATATATATAAACTATACAACTAGTTGACAATGGTAAACTAATTGATTCTTGTTGTTAAATACAACAAGCACAAATTCAATAGAGGAATAAAAAGCCATTTAGATTGACTAACTTTCTGCTTACATAAAACACTTAGAATATTAAATTCTGTAGGTGGTACGTAAAGGTCAAATTTAGCTTACCGTTACAGCATCTGCAAAATATATTGTTTCAAATTGATGTTTCTAGAGAGCAATTTACACGACACAATGAAATCGTTTTATCAAATTATTTTCTCTTTTTTTCTCTCAATATCATCGTAGTATCAGTATAATCCTATTAGTATGATGGAAACATGTAAACGTGCTAAATTCTTTGTTTGACATGCTTCTTAAGAATTGATTTAACATTAATGTTATAATACAAATAACATTAACAAGTCTTTATAATAGGAGTATGTCAATGAAACACGAAAAGTAAACAGGTCTTGGATCTGATTGAGTCACTAATAAATTGTCCATAAAAGAAATTCTGCCACAATGAAGTTTCTCTGCTTACTCTAAACACATTATGAGTTCCTTTTCTTTTTTAAAATCAAATAATGTCTTCCACGTGTCTTTTCAGTCGTAAAGTTCAAATTCAGCCCATGTTAAATCTGTATTTTACTCGATCTATTGATATCTTTAAAATATTCACTGTCTTTTTATATTTTCTTTAGAGATGCTTAGTTTACAGTTTTAAAAAAATTGTTTTGCACTTCTTCTGAGATACAGTTTTGATTTCTAAGTTGTCATTTGTTTTCTTAATTTAGTAATTCAAGGATTTCACCATTTTGTAACTAAGATGATTGCCATATTCAGCAGTTTTTAATATATTTCTCTATGTAATTCAAAGGGAAATCTTAGAGAAACATTTCTCTGTTATTCACTTGAAGTTTAAATCTTTTGCAGTATCTTTTATTATTCGTTTATTTAAAATCATTTAATGAAAAACTTAAGTGTGCTTTAAAAATGAGTCCATGTGAATGTTCCCTGCCTTGTTAAATGTCCGTCAAGAATTGGAGGTGAAGGAAGGTCAAAGTGATCTCTGCCCAAATTTACACAAGAAACAATAATAAACAGAACAGGCCTGGCTGCTCAAGAGTCAAACTCTGCTCCTAATTCTACTTCCTTGCGTAATTCTACTAAAATATTTGGAGGTATGTAAGACTTGTCAGTTTAGCGCAGGTGGTAATACACTAGGTCATGAGTTCAAATCACGGTAGTGAAATGGAGATTTTACATATAGGTTTACACCCCTATTTTTGGTGAGGATTGTTCTTGTACGTGTTCTTGTACGTGTTCTTGTTTTTGTTACATAGGAAAATAAAGTCAACTCTGACTTTGTCCTGGAGTTTGACAATCATTTAAAGTTCAGCATGTAAAAATGGCAAGTAGTACAGCAAAAATCCTCAATGATATGGTGAGTTAAATTTACCAAAAATATATTTCGTAACGAAATGCAAGGAAATTGAACCATGGGAATTCGTGATGGCATTTTTCAGATGATAATAGATCATCTGGATATCAGGCCAAACAAGTACTGGGAATCATTGATTCGGAACAAAGAAACAATACACGTCAGAAATCAGTAATGCTCTAGATTAGAGAGCAATGAAGTGGTTTTCGGAAGATTTTACATCGACGAACTTTAAAGAGTACTTTTCAAGAACTGAGTGTATAATTGATATTGAGTGGCAATCACGAAATGACAAAGTTAGAATGTCTATGAGATAAGACGTAAGTCATCTCCTGTGCAGAGGGAGGAAACGACTGTCAAATTGATGGCCGTGGACAATGGAAAAACGGAAGTCGGGATAGTATCAATGAAGTTGACTGGCAATAAGAGTTTAAAGAGTACTAGTTTTAATTAATGTTAAGTGACAATTTTTAAGAGTGATGAGTCAAATATTTGACACTGGGCGACATTTGGGTCTGGGTTTTATCTCATTAGGTAGAAAGTCAATGTAAAACAGCAAACTTCTCATTCAAGTTCTTTCCATTCAAGTACTATATGAAGATTTTAAGAACACAATAAATAGATAATTATGCTGTTGACAGTTTCGTCATTATTTTCAGGATCGTACAAAAGGCATTGTAATTGATTAGATTAATGTAGTGACGATGATTGAAACATTATTGTGAAATCAGTTAATCTTATTTTGGAAGACTGTGGATTCGGAAGAAATAGCGTTGGAATTAAAAGGAAACATTATATAACATAGCTGGCATCTATCATCGAAAAAGTCGAGAATTCATAAATCTAGATTGTTTTCTTGATTTAGGGGAAAGGGGAATATGAAACAATTCTGATTAAAAACAATAGTTTAAACCAAGAGATAAAGCCAATACTTACATTTTAAACTTTTGTAATGAAAAATAGATTAAAATGTCCATTGGATTCCATCTTAATTTTGCAGAGTTAGAGGAAATTGCTATGTTTCTTAACATAATGTAATTAAGTTTAATATTTTTAAAACATAAATATTTTATATCCAAAATCACATGAAAATATCAATTAAAAAATTATTTACTTCGATTTCTAAGTAATGTATTATGTATATTCGTAAATTAAGGTATTGTTCAGCTCGATGTTACATTTTAAAATATTTAAAACTATTTTTGGACTAGTATATCTTTCATTTTATTTCTGTGACGGCGTTCATGCGTTTGGAGAAAATAAAGAACCTATATTTTTAGGTTGGTCTTTGTGACCTAATCGTTAAAGCAGCTGCTGCGAACAGGTAGGCATCCCGGGGGAAAGAATGCGCGTTCGAATTCGCTGCTTACGAACGACCATGGTATGACCTGAGAGTTGCGATAAAAAGCAACAGAAATAAAATGAAAGAAATACTAGTAAAAAAAAATTAATCATTATTTTTGATAATTCGAATTGTATGGGCCTTTTTTCTGATAATTCAAATTGCATGGTTAATAAGTTTTATAGAAAAAGAATATGAATTTTAAAACTAAAGTTAGGAAAATTATAAGGCTGCGATTACTTTTACTATTTTATGTCATCGAAAATGCGAAAATTTATTGCGAATTATTTCGAAATTATTGCTTTTAGTATGTAATAATTTAAGACTGTACAAATTGGAAAATGTGAGAGAAAAAGTTAACAGATGTCTGTTTATTTACCTGCCTTAAAAAGAAATGAAAGAAAGAGGGCAACACAAAAGAAATTGTTTCATGACTCAGTATTACAGGTTTTTAATAATTAATTAGTTTAATAATAACTAATTAGTTTTTAATAATTATCTAATCGTATCAAATTCATCTGACTATTGCTGGCATTCAATATCAGTAAACTGGATTTTACATTAATTAGGCTCTGTAAAATGAAGCTTCATTGTCATCAAGGGACGCTTGAGAATTAATTTATGAATTGATGGTTAAAATCGACAAACGAATATAAACATTTTTGAAGTGTCCTGGGATATTATGAAGGCTCATGAGACAATAAAAATGAAAAAGAAGCTAATTAAAATGAAAGCATAAGTTAATCAAAATTAAAAGCACAAAATTTATTCGTGATTTGTAAGAGATTGAGCAGTAGTTTTTCAGGTTACAGTAACACTTGAAAATGTTGCCATATCTTGATTAAAATGTTCAATAGTAAATTGGTAAATGAAAATAAAATATGTGATTCTAGTTTACCAAATTCTCTATAATAAATATTATTGAATGAAAACCGGACGGTTCGTTTGCATTTCGCGAAAATAAATAATTGGAAATTTGTTATTCGATCTTTTCTAATTTTATTTTGTATATTTAATAATTTATAAATAAATATAATTTATAAATTAATTACCAGCACTTAATCAAAATGTCATTCTAATTTAATTCACTTAACAATAGTCCGTAAAAAAAGCGAAATAATATTGTTCCTACGTATATAGGTACGTACAAAATATACACAAAATAGTTGTCTTTCGTTAAAAGTCAATTCCTACATTTCTTTAACATTTTATTATTTTAACATTTTTATAAAGCACATTGTCTTTTATTAAGTGGAATTGTGTGTGTGTGTGTGTGTATTTACGCGCATGCGTGTGCGTGCGTGCGTGTGTGTGGAGTCATTGTGCTTGTTTTGCGGAAGGTGAGGTCTGTTTTGAGCAAGATCTTAAAGAAAATACTTGTGTTGAAATATACTTACAATTTTTGTTTATCTAATTTCTGATGTTAAAGAGTCACATTTTGAAGATTGGAATTATTCTTGAATTTTTCTTTTTTGCTAATTAGGAATAAAAATGATTTTGTTTAAAACAGATGTTACTCATGCATGATTAACATTATTATCAATGTTATTATCATCATTACAATCTCATAACTTTTTCAGTTTTTTTTTATTATTCGCCGATAAGTTTGTTTCTTTATTATTACAATGTATAATTAATATTTAATGATATGTCCATAACAATCACATTAACATATTTGAAAATATTTAGTTATTTACATTTGATGTTCCAACATTGTTATAACTAAGAACATTCCAGTTCGTGTTAATGCAATTCACGAAATCACCATGATCTTCACAAAATTCATTTCTTTAAACAAATTTAAAACATGCAAGTTTTTCCCAATTCAAAACTGAATATTTTAAAACTAAAGTTCTTTTAAATATTTTCGATATAAGAACAAGATAAACAATAATATTTCATCAAATAGACAAACATAATAATCCACGCATACATACATATAAAGAAAAATGCCGGCTTTCTTTTATATATGCTTATATTGTTTTATTTGCATATGTGTGCACATATGTGTATGCATGTGCTTATTCTCTATTTGAAAAATAAAATCCAAGAAGATGAAAACAATGTTTAAATGTTCCATGTTATATTCATCTTTTCGATTGATTTTTCAAGGATATTGACTTGAACATAACTGAAGATGTCAACGCTAAACAAATATCAGACATGAATTTGGTCTTTTTCAGAGAACTAAAACTCCACGTTATATTTGTAAAACAGAATATATTTCTAATTTTATCGTATTTTGAAGTAACCGTAATATTTTATTTTATCTGTCTCCATTAACACTTTCAGTCCTGATTTTTTAAATATTTTGTAATTAATTTTTTAAATTTATATTTGAAAGCCATATAAATACAATTAACATTGAATGATAAAGAATCATTTAGGCGAACGATAATGTTTATTGGAAAAAGAAATTGACTTACAAGTACCACGCAGGTCTCAAATTATTCGATAAAATATGTTGTACTTAAAAGTACCGTTAATTGTTATATTCAATTCCACTAGATGATATTTTTATGGAAATATCACTCAATGGTTTATAAATATTCATACCAAAGTTTACAGTTTGTATTTTCTCTCACATTTCACATTTATTTTAATTCAGAAAAGGAATATTCAAATTGTTGAGGGATAGATAAATTGCTATTTATCTAATAATAATAAAATAAAATATGTCTTTTATTTCACTTTCATATTTATAAATATACGTATATGTTTGTATGTATTTTCACTGAATAAGTTTTGAAAAGATTTTATCCAGCTTTAGGTATTTTCGTGGTACTGTTATCAAGATGGCGTACATGTACAAAAGTTTATTTTTGTTTTAATATGGATCTTTTATAGATAAATAGATAGATAGATTAACCAATATATATATTTATCTATAAAAGATCCAATTTTAAACTAAATATATATATACATA
>VCCN01005374.1:460722-478708 GCA_006491835.1 Architeuthis dux | reverse complement strand
GAGAGAGAGAGTGTGTGTGTGTGTGTGTGTGTGTGTGTAAGATCCCTCTCTTTCCTTGCGAATTATACACGTGAAAAAGGCTGTAGAATGGATCGGCTGAATCGTTATGCTAATAACACATGAGTTCATTTTGTCTGAACAAATCTTGGACTCTTCTTAAAATGTATCTATATAAATACTAAAAGCCTGGTTCTGCTTATGCGTGTGTGACCTCTAAATAGTCGAAACAGTGTATTGTAGACAGAGGTATTGAATTAAGGTACACCTAAAATGCGCTAATTTTTTAAAAATCTACTCTAATAATGAACAGTGTGATGTTCTTGGTTCGATGTCCGTAACACACGACTCTTTGGGGGGGGGGTTAACATTTTGCTGATAAAATTACATTCTACCCACCATTCATGCACTCTATGCACTCTTCCTGATAAAAGAATTCAGTATTTTTTTCTAAAAAAAACCCCAAACCCATCTCCATTCAAATATATCCTTGATTGTTTTCCACTGGAATTAACAAGTAGATCATATGAAAAAACAAACTGATGAGGACACACGTCGTATCGCAATGATATTAGTAAGTTAACCCTGCTGGCCGTTGTTAGTGTCTTCGATTCTCATCTGATCTCCCAGTATAGATGGTTTGATACCAACTCTAGCTAAGTTAATATTACTTATATAATGAGCAGTGTGGTATCTTTGTTTTTCTGTCCGTAACACTGGACGCTTCCACTCAGAGGTAAAAATTTGCCCGATAAAAATACTTCCTATCCACCATTTGAAACTATGGACTCTTCAAATGAAACAAATTCACTACTTTTTTTTTCTTAAAATTTTTTCACGGGTATTAACTAGTGTAAAATAAATGTGGGTGATTTGCAACTGAATAATAATAATAATAATAATAATAATAATAATAATGTGGAGTCTGTATTTGCACCCACGCGTACCTATACTATAATCACCGATTTGTCAAGGGAGATAACTATAAAAGGCTAATTATAGAGTAGTCTCCCCTAATTATTCGTTAATTAGTGTCAAATGCGAAAAGATGTGCGTTCATTCTGTTCACATAGAGATATATAACATTTTTTTACAAGTATTCAATCTAAGTCTTGATGAATTTGACTTACGTTGCATTTCAACTCCATCTCTTTCATGTTGTCCGTATAGATTATAAACTGTTACGCTTAATCACTGAGAGATATTTTGTTCTAATCTCTTAAAAAAAAAGAAAGTCTTTTTGATGAAGTCGTCAGATCAGTAACAAGCAAGGACCTTTCTTTAAATGTCTTTTCTGCTTCATTTGTCTCATAAATTATTGGAAAAAATACTTTAAACAAAAGCATCTAAAGTATTTACCCTTTTTTCTTCTGAATAATCACAAATCTTATCTTGATTGATTGATTTTTCTTATCTTTTCTGTTTATTACCTATCTCTTTTAATCACATTGTCATTGTATATTTAACCATTTATTTACAGTTTTAGCTTTTTAAAATGTATTTATTCATGTTTACTGCATGTATATTAGAAACAGTCAACCAAAACTGTCAATATAGGTCAAAGGTTTCTTCAGATTTTAAGTGATTCTGGCTGGCTGGCTATTTATTTATCTATCTATCTATCTATCTATCTATCTATCTATCTATCTATCTATGTGTCACGCGCACATGCCGCATCAATTGAGTTACAGGTTGAAAATTTAAACATTCACATCTTATTATGTGCAGGAAAAAAACTTTCTTTTTTTTTTAAATTCCCATCAAAAAATAATTAATTATATGCATAGAAATATTTTATTTTTTAATGCTAATATCTATAAAATAAACATGATTGCGTGGATGTCAGGAGAATTTTTGAAGGTCAACTAAATTGTGGATTATTCCTAATATATTAAGTTCAACTTTGCTATTTTTACTTTATAGCTTAGTCAATTTTACATTAAAATTAGTTAATTAATGACGAGAATTCTTCTGTTTATTTGAGTTGACCTTAGAAAGTAACATTGATTGATTTCCTAAATCATACGAAAAGAGCTTACTCCCGCTTTCCACAGTGACTATGTAACTGATCTGGAAGGGAGAAACCACGTCATTTTAAATATCACGATTTGTAAATCAAATAAATCAATGTTACTTTCCATAGAGAGAAAATCTACAAATTAAATGACTAAACTTTAGTTGAATAAAATTAAACTGAGAGACACTGAAATTGAATCTTTTTAAATCTCTTTCAAACCCTGTAAATGTTTATTTATAAAGACAAAACTGTTTTATTAAATACTCGTTAATCCTCGGGAACAAATTCACAGATATATTTGAATTTCTATGTGATGATTTGATATAGAAAAGAAACTACTGAATTCATGTGGAAGAGTTCATTGTTTCAAATCGGGGTATGAAATTTTCCAGGAAATTGTTACCTTTAAGTGGAAGAATCAATTGTTACTGTCAGAGAAACAGAAAGAAATCACACTGTTTTTATAGAGATAGATGATAGCAACAAATGCTTCAAGCTCGATTAAATAGAATTTTCTTTGACTAAATATGATGATACATGAACTCTTGCAAAACCCAAATAAAACAAAACGGCTTAAATGTTAATCTAGACATAAACCTGCATTATTTATCACAACATCAGAAATCAATATCGTTTTCACCTTATTTTACATTGATCTCAATAGAAACACTAAGAGATTTTTGTTCTGAATGTCAGGAAAACAAATCAGATTTCTAAATCAGTCAATAGTCAAGTCTTGTACGAAATAGTATGCCAGATTACCTGCAGTTATTAGTTGAAAACGTTGAGTTTCACTCTGCGTGCTTGCAATCTTTTGATTGGTTACATAAAATGTATTATCTGAGCTGATTGATATCTTCATGAATTTATCAATTGTACTCTCTTAGACAGTAAAAATTTTCCTTCAAACTGTGTCCAAAGAAAGTGACTGGGTATTTATCCACCTCTCCACGTGGACAGAATGTGACATAAGGTCGAGTTTAATGTACATGTGGGGACAGACAGATTTGTCTAGTTTTCACGACACTTCCCTTTTGTGACGCCTCGGACATCAAGCACTGAACCTGACTCTACCCCTCTAAGTGCAATGGGGAGGTGCAGTCTGGACCTAGACATTCTTGATTCCATTCCTGCACATGGATGGC
This sequence comes from Architeuthis dux, assembly GCA_006491835.1. Taxonomy (NCBI): domain Eukaryota; kingdom Metazoa; phylum Mollusca; class Cephalopoda; order Oegopsida; family Architeuthidae; genus Architeuthis; species Architeuthis dux. Next base: position 475,549 of record VCCN01005374.1, on the reverse strand, counting down.
TGGGGAGGTGGGTGACGACAGAGCCAGAATCACACAACCCTTAGAATGATTGTGACTGATTTAAAATCTTCTATATATTTCTCTCACTTTTTAAAAATTTTCAAATTTCTTTCCGGCAAAGTAGGACAACTTAAGCGTCAACAACTGTGTGAGGAGCATTCAGTGTTACACCGACATCTGACCATCTTAATGATGACCTCTGCTGCCGGGAGGGACTATCTTGTGATTGGTTTCAGCTGGTCATACTCGTAGTATCCATTCTGTAGTGGGTCATGGATCTCCCGCTGGGTAATGTCTGCCTGACCTCACATAGTGACCTGGATATGGGCTCTAAGATGCCTTCTTGGTTCAGGGATTTGGATCCCCTTTGGTAAGTATAGAGTGCATACAAACCTAGCTAATGTAGATAGCAGGCACTCTGTCACTGCGCTGGTTTGAGATAGCATCTGTAGAGCCTTGAGGACACGATCATCTGCTTTGCGGTTGATGTTCAACCAGGTTGCTTTGCCTATTCTAAGTTCATATTTGCTACAACCAGAACCAGTACATCTGTGTCTGGAGAAAAGAACACGAACTGTGCATCTGAACTGCATGGTGGATCAGCAAGGCGTCTGCTTCTTCATGGTTGTTTCCTGCAGCAGAAGCAATTGTTGCTCTCGGTGTGTCCTGCAGCAGAAGCAATGACAAGCCGGGCGGAGTTTTTGCTGTATTCAACAGATACCAGATACTCCGTTAGATCAGCCTTTGGTCATGGGAAAGTAAGCGGCTCATTGGAATGTTCTTGATGTGTGTGTCATCTCTAATTTGATATTGGATTGCATTCTTACCTTGGCTTCTTTTGTCCCTTGTGGTGCGCTTCAAAGAATCAGCCGTGTAGGTGTCAAACGCCAGAATCACCTCATCATAGTCTCTGGTTAAGAACAACAGTCTGTCGTCGAACCATTCACTTACATGTTCGATAGTGACTACTGTTGCTAGCTTCTTTGTCAGCTTTTGGACAACAACCTTGCTATCCAATAGAGCAGTTTTGCAAGTAGAATGACCATCTTGACTGGAGCTCAAAGTTTTAGTGTCCATTGGAGCTTCATCTGTATCGTGTGGGTTGTCCTGTGTGTATTCCTTTGCCAAGTGTTCTAGGAGATGGATCAAATTTGACTTGTCAGTGCATGGCATTATGTCCCAATTGGGGGCGAAGAGTGCTCTTGGTTTCTGTGTAACTCGTAGTTGCCAACAGCATGCCATTCAGATCCTTGGTTTGCTTCTGATCTACAGGTTTGTCTCTGATTTTCACGGACTTTTTGTTGCCAGACATGAACATTTCGTTGTTTTCCTTCTTAACTGGTGCCCATACTCTTCATACAGTTTCCTCCCAGTGTCATTGATGTTCAAGATCTGTGGGACGTAGGCATGTGTGATCATGTTGTACAACTTATCACCTTCAGCGGTAACCGGGTTACCATGACTCAGTATGGCAACCTTGATTTTGTAAATTGCTTCATGATCTCTTCTGTTCTCACTAGCTCCTAGTTCAGGATGTTCTGTGTTCTTTACAACTCTTCAAATGCCGAACTGATTCTTGAACTCTCCTGACAGACATGGCAGTTCTAGTGCAGCCATGAAGAAGCTCTGTCTAGCATTCGTATTGTTGGAGATTCCAGTCAGTCCAGTTGAAATATTCGCATGCGTGGTCTGCACCCATGGACACACATGGAATGTCATTTCTGGTGACTGACAGATTACCTGTTTCGAGTTCCTTCCAGGTCTCAGGATGATTGGTTCTGAGGTCATGCATATTAGCAATGTATCGGGGGGTCAGAGTCGCTTGTATTTGATCCGGTCAAATGCAAAGAACAGCTTACTGAGTGCTTCTGCAGCTTGAAGATGGAGTCGCAAATCAGCACTGCGTGATGCGGCCACAAAGAATAGGCCACTCGGTGCTGATTGTTTGTGATTGACCTGAACATGGTGGTTTTGGCTTTCACCAACTCTGCATTAGTCAAGGCTTCTTAAGAGGGTACTGTTGGCTTGTTTGGCAGATTCAGCCTTTGCAGATTTATCCTTCACAGAGCAGGCTGCTTCTACTTGTTATGTTGCTTGCCAGCATATTTCTTTCAGCTGTGGGTTCTCTCTGAAGAATTCCCCCAGTACCAGTTCATACAAAGCTACATATGAGTAGATGTGTGCACGTTGATTTGCCTCGTGGTTTCTGCACCATAGACGTCAGCTTCTATCCAGGCATCATCTATGCCTGAATTCTCTATGGAGTTTCTAGGTGCTCTCAGAGCAGCCATGGCAGCGTGCAGTTCACTAAGTCTCGTGATATCCGTGCCATGGATCGACTGTACTGATTTCTAATTAGTACCATTAAATTGTATATTTAGTCACTTGAATCATAATCCTAGGTTATATAGTAGTCAAAATATTGGAAAGCTGGTATTTGAAGGTCGCCATTAAAAAAAATATAAGATGGCCGCCATACTGACATCCGTGAAAATGAAATCAAAGTTTTTCTGATTTGACATCCTATAAGGTTTTCAAAAATGGGGAGTTTTCATAATCCCCCAAAAGTTTGAACGAACTCATATATTTGGACATAGTGGACTTGACTATATCCTGTATTTGCATAGAAATGAAATACTACTCGACTGTCGTGGACAATTTTCACCGCAACCACTATAATTTTGACCCATCCTAAACTGATTATGTCATGTCTTGACATTTATACGTCTTATTGTTACCATCAAAATCTGTGTTGTCTATCTCCATCTAAAATAACATTTGTTTTAACTTGCTCTCATCTATACAACATCGAGGACTCATATTTCTTTATAGCAATTGATTCCATTTCCTGAAAAGCAAATACTGATAACCAAAATGGTTCCTAAAAACGTCGCTGTCTTTCATTGTGGAATTCCATTTTCGACTGAATGTTAAGTATTGCACCTAGCTTTAGGGAATAAAAAGGGTCAAATTCAATAGATTGACCGATTTCATTACCGCTATCCTCAACAGACCGGTTTAAGTAATGTTGTTGGGTTTAGGTTATTCATGTGTTCTGACATTTATTTATATCTATCTATCTATCTATCTATCTATCTATCTATCTATCTATCTATCCGGACTTCACCCAGCCCTATAACCGCTCATAGTAGAAACTCAATGGGGAGGGAAGATTTTTTAATTTCCCCTCTAAAATAGGCTTTTAATGAAGGATTCAATTTTCAATGTAAGCTTATGCTAAATTGGCCACTTAGTTTGTGTCCATGCTTTTTGTTTTTTGAAAGTTTGGATTTTTTACTGCCCAACAAATTGCAAGGCAAGAGAAGTAACTTATTCATTGATCACCCCTTTTCTAAGTTTTTAATTGATCACCCCCAACACGACATGCTGACAAAAGACATTGGTTACCTGGAGGTTGAGAAAAAACACCTTTTCACATATATATCATCCGTTGTGCTTGTTGTTGCTGTTAATTAATCACTGCTACCCACAACAGACCGGTTTAAACAATTTTGCTGGGTTTAGGTTATTGATGTGTTCTGACATTTATCTAGCTGTACCCGTGGAAATTTCTCTGTTATTGACAACTAAAATTATCCATTATCTCATTCATCCTCTCTCTCTCCTTATGCCTGTATCTTCTCATTCTCTCCTTTATCCCTTCCAATCTGCGTTGCCAGTCAATTATTCTATCTAAATGTTATACAAACAAGATTAGATTCATACGCAAAAATATTCCTAGCCCTCAGTAAACTACCTAACTCTCCTTTCTGCCAACTCACGTCCTAACTTCTTAATAAATTACATAAATTCCCCCCACCCCACTCTTCCTAATTACCTAACTTTCTTTCCTCTCCTCTCTTCCTACCCTCTTATTAAACGAACTAACCTCCCTTTCTCACATTCTCTCTCCCGATCCCTTCAATAAACTACCTAATTCTTTCTCCCCTGTATATTTCTAAATAAAATAAGGAATATTTTTAATGAAATAAGTAATATTTTGATTTATATAATCTATATTATATCACCAGCTATTTAGCTATTTCCATGAAGTAGAACCTTATCATTTTCAGTCCGATATTATCACCATTTAGCTATTCCCATGCAGTAAGTCATTTTAAGTTCAATGTTATACTCATTGAGCTAATCCCATCCCAGTAAGCCCGAAACATTTCCAGTCCAATGATATAACCATTGACCTATTCCCATGCAGTAAAACCGCATCATTTTAAGTCCAATGTTATAATCATTGAGCTATGCAGTAAGTCCTAAACCATTTCAGTCCAATCCTATAACCATTGAGCTATTCAAATTCTCCTCACCATTTTGAGTCCAATGTTATATGTATTGAGCTCATCATTTTCAGTCCAATTCTATAACCATTGAGCTATTCCCATGCAGTAAGTCCTCATCATTTTAAGTCCAATGTTATAATCATTGAGCTATCCCCATCCAATACGACCTTATCATTTTCAGTTGAATGTTATAACCATCGGGTTATTGCCATGCAGTGAGTCCGCATCATTTTCAGTCCAATGTTATAACCATTGAGCTGTCATCATGCAGTAAGACCCAACAAAAGGCGAGAGAAGTAACTTTACTGTAGGGGTAGGAAGAAAGAGGGGGAGAAAGGGAAGGTAAGTAGTTTAATTAGAGGGTAGGTAGGAAGCGGGCAGAGAAGAAAGTTGAGTAGTTTACTGATGGTGTAATAACATCTTCGCATACGAAACTAATCCATGTTTGCATAACATTTACATAAAAGCATGGACCGGCAACGAATATTGGAAGGGATAAGGGAGAGAATGAGATGATACAGGTATTATATTAGCTATAACAGCAGAGGCACATGAGATAATGAATAATCTTAGTTGTCAACACCCGTGGAGTTTTCATGGGTCCAGCTAGTTCTTTATAATTTCTTTATGCCTACAAATAGACATTGCTGTGGCTTACAATTGCAATACCCGTTGGAAATTACGGGCTACGGTTTTTAAAATATTTAACTTGATAAAGAAAAAACAGCTAATTTAATATTTAACTCTTTAGACCACGCTTTCTCCCCCTTTTCTTTCCAAATAAAATAAGGATTATTTAAACAAAATCAGTAATATTTTAATTTATATAATTGAGGTGTTTTCCATAAAGAAATTTGGAAAACTTTCTAATGCCCAATTTCTAAGCGTAAACATATTAAGTTCGTTGAGTTTCTGAAAGCCATCTGACAAAGCAAATAAACTTCCAACATTCTCATTGTTTTCAAAATAAGCAAAGCGAAAAGGAGAAGCGAAAGTAAAGTTTTAGTATTTATTATTATTACTAGCAAAAATACCCTGCGTTGCCTGGGGGGAAAATAACTGCAAATATAGCAATACTATTTCAGCTTGCTTTAGAACCCTAAAAATGAAAAGATTTTGACATATAAAAAGTGAAACAAAGTTCCGCCCGCAATTTTGATCCCTAAAAGTGAAAGAAAAGTTCCCCCACGATTTTGAAAAAATAAAAAAGTCCCCCTCATAAAAAAAAATCTCTCTTGATTTAGACTCTTAAAAGCGAAAAAGAAATTCCACCTCAATTTTGACCCCAAAAGGGAAAAATAAGCACCTCTCTGATTTTTATCCCTAAATGTGAAAAAAAAGTTCCTGATTGATTTTGACCTCTAAAGGTGAAAAATAAATGTTCTACCTCGACTGTGTCCCCTGAAATTGAAAACAACCCCCCCCCCCCTCGATGTTGTCCTCTAAAATTGTAAAATAAAAGTTCTCTCTCGAGTTTGACCCATAACATAAAAATTTAAAAAGAAATAAAAGCCCTAAAAGGGAAAAGAAAATGCTCCTCTTTTTGACCATTAAAAGGGAAAAGAAAATTTCCCCCTCGATTTTGACCCCTAAAAGTAAAAAATAAAAATCCCTCTCCATTATAACCCCTGAATTCAGACTTTTTAGTGATCACCTGTCCTACAAAAGGCGATTGAAGGAACTTATTCATTGATCATCCCTTTTACTAATTTTTTAATTGATCACCCCCAACATGACACGCTGCCTAAAGACGTTGGTCATGTGACGGTTTGAGTGAATAACCAGACTTGTTTTTTTAAATCATGTTAATTAAGTTACCTTGATGAAAATACTGACAGTAAGGTTTGAACACCTTACTGTCAGTATTTTCATCAAGGTAACTTAATTTTACCCCACCACTGCTTAATTTACAAGGTGAAAAGAAGCATATATGGGGGGCGCTGTTTCATAATTTCCCTTGGAATGCTTGTTCTGTTATAGTGAGGTGTAGATTGATAGCGAATCATCTGTGGTACGTAACAATAAGCAAGACTTGCAAATGTAGCCAGAATTTAAAGCCATATTTGGTGACCAATATGGATTATAAAACGTTGATTTTTAATGAAACATTGCCGCTAAGGAAATACATTATAAAAAAAATCAAAATTGTTTAGCATGTAGTTCCCATCGTTTAGCTACATTCTAGGAGTTGGTCGATCAATACAACTAAGTAATATTGCAATCAGAAAGTTGTTTCAATTTGTTGAACAAAGTCAATATTAAGGCGACATTCATGGAGCAACCAACGAGCAACAAATACACTAGACATAGATTGCGAGACTAGCACGTTCACCATTTTTATATGTTTTTAGAAAAAAGAGTTCACTGTTTTGGTCTGGGGTGTAATGATATACGAGGGTGTGCATTTAAATGTCTAGAATTATAAGTATTCGAATTTTCATTGCAAAGTATTGATACTTTCGGTTCGATAGTTATCCGGTATGTGAATAAAATTTAATCAAGTTTATCTTCCAATATATAATGAATTTACAAATGAATCCTAAACATTTATCTATTTAATATCGATTTCTTTTCTCTATTTCGAAACGTAATTTTGTTTGAATACGTAAACCCACCGATGCGTCTTTTGTACACTTATATTTTCCTATACAATCTGATTGTTAAATTGCACGCAGAAAGTGTTGTGTTGATATCTTAGCAAACTTTCCACTCCCAAGATAAATAAAGCACTACGATTAGATGAAATATCCTTCCTAAGAAACAGCTTACTGCGAATCATTATGAACATTGTGCGCGATTTAAGAATATTCACCGTATGTTTCAATAGGAATAACTCTAAAAGATAGAAAAAGAACAACATGGATTCTAAAGCAGACCATGGTAAAAGATATCATAGAAGTATTTAACCGACAAAAATAGAGATGGGATGGACACATAGCAAGAAGGAAGGATAACACACCATTAAAAGTGAAAAAAAGATTTTCCACTCGATTTTGACCCTTAAAAGTAAAAATTAAAAGTTCCCTCTCCGTTTTGACCCCTAAATTCAGACGTTTTTAGCGATCACCGTTTTAGTGATCAGCTGTGCAAAAAGTTAGTCGATTGGTGACCAAGGGACAGCAAATGCAGTTGGAGAAGACCAGGCATAGATGAGATAGAAAGGTTTGCGGTTAGACATGGCAGATGTTAACATAGTCATGCTTGGCATGGAAAGAGCTCGGAAAGGCCCTTGTCCAGCAGTGGATTTTTGATGTCTGATGATGATATAGAAAGCTAGAGAGTGACTGAGAGAGAAAGGTTCAAATGTGTGTGTGTGTGTGTGTGTGTGTGTGTGTGTGTGTGTGTGTGTGTGTGTGTGTGAATTTAATTTTTTTTTAAATCAACAAATCTACATTTGTTTCGCATATTTTGATAAACCCATCTAATCTCCAGAAACAATTTTATGGGCATAAGATTATGAATCCTACCGTATAAACGTTTTAACAAATCTAAAGGCAGAAGGGAAGACGTAACGTGACAAGATTGAGTTTGAATATTAAATTCGTAAAAAAGAATCTATTCAAGGCCATACTTGCATTCAATTCGCTCATCCAATAAACTGACATAATTCAAATATTTCTAACTTGCGTTCATTATATTATAAATTATAAAATGGTTTCTGAATATTTGAATAATGAAATAAGAACCAAAACAGGTAGAAAAGTGCTTCTCATTACTTATTTGTTTTCGAAGTGTTTATTTTTCCTTCAATCGGAAAACATATCGGACACCAGATAAACATATTTCTATATGTCTACAACAATGCTATTCTCAGACGTCTAGAATAAGACTCCAAATATCCCCTTTTCATTCTTTTCCTCTTTTCATTGTGATAACATAACTAAAAGAATATATAATATTACTTCACACTTAACATTTCATCTAAAACTATTTGTCCACAATATATTATCCTATAACTTTATGCTAAATGCACGATGCACATTATATAAACTCTCACAATTCTTAATATAGACTTAATTAATCGAGTAATATCTACAACAAAGGGATCAACTGTTTTCATTACAAAAGTTACATAAAAATAAGAAAATCTTTTCTAAGTTTCATGAAATACGGGAACCTCTTCTGACTTCTTTAGGAGTATCAAAAGGAATTCGAGATTTCAACTAAATGTTCATTATTTCGTCGGTCAATTCTTTGGTTTAATTGAATTCTTGTTCTCTATAAACCAAAGTTATAATCAACAGTTTTTAATACATACAGCAATCAAATATCCTGGATGGTATTAACTGGACAATTAAGAAGAATTTCAAACCTGGGCATCACTCCTAATCATTTATCTGTCTTGTGTGCGTCACTAAATGTACTTTTCTATATAAGGACTTATCATAACTTGGTTTTTACTGTGAACAACTAACTATATGTAATCGATGTATAAATCTGTTTTCACCATCAAGTTTCGCCTGCAGTGTTTCATGTCTAATATTAACTAAATTATTAGACAATGTTATTAGACAATGTTCCCACTTCAAACACAACAAAGACATATGCAAGAATATGGCTTCATTTGATGAAACCAAAAATAATTTCAATGTTGGTCAAATTACTTATTTTTGAGAATAATCGAAGAAAATGTGTAATATACGTTGCTATTCTATTTAACTCATTCTATTGATGGATAAGTAAAAGAAATATATCCATTTTCTTTAAATAAAATTACTTTATTCGCTAGAATAAATGAGGTTCTATGAGTTTCCTTTTGAATAATAATTTAATCAATAAAAGAAGCACAAAACAAATTTAAAATATTGCATATCTAATCCAACTTTATGAAGCGTACCAGACAATAGTTTTATTAGAATATCATGTCATTATAAGATTAGGCGACTTTCATTTTTCCCAACATATTTTATGCTAAAATAGATAAAATCTAAAATAAAAAAATGAAAGCTGTTCAAACACAAAAGGTTACTTGTTAATTATTTTAGTTTTTCAACAAAACTGCAACAAATGCAATAGTAACGTCATTCTGAAAAACAATAACCAATTTTCCCTCATTTAATACAAGAGATAATACATAAAACTATTTTCGCTTCTGAATTAATGAACATCCTCTTCCTTCCTGAATGATAAATGAATGTTCATTGATATGTAAGAGTTTGTATCTGAATCATTTAGGGATAAATAATACAGTAATCTGCTTTAGTTAATCTTACGCATTAATATTTCAGTATTTGTCAGTTTTGTATATACAAACATTCAAATATATTTAATTTTATATCAGGATTGTTTTGCAAGATTAATTTAGACCCTGCTTGAGAAAATAAAAGTTATTCAACGAAAGTAACAGTTATTTAATCTGTTAACTTTTCATGAGTTTCCATGAAAAATGTATGCCACATTGAGCATATACATGTTTAAATCATCTTATAATACTTTCTAATACTGACATATTTGTTTATATAGAAAACAATAGGCATGAAAAATATGTGAAAGGCTGAGTTAGCTGGACAAAAGAATTCAGATCATGGTTTAAATTCTTTGCTTGAAAAGAAAAGTTTGAAAATATATTTGTAGCATTTCATAAACATATTAGAATTGTTATGTCTGCTTGCTCATTAACTCATGATTATATACCATGGAAATTATCTATATGCACTTATTTCCTTATTGATAAGGGAATTCCTTTTCAAAGTAAAGCATAATGGGGTTGTATTCAATTATCAGGATAGATTCGATATTTTGGTTTAAGCTGAACGGCCAAAAAGGATGATTTGTATTTAAAATAAATGAAAGAAGTGTAGCATAGCCGGGAGATGAAGCGATGGGGGGATAAGGCTACTGGTCGTTGTAGGGGGATAAATAAAGAAGTGATGCGGACATCATTCGATCAGCTTATCGAATCTGTGTTTTGTTATCTGGGAGTTGTGATGTATGTGACCATCAGCTGGGTGTTGTTTAGTGATATCGATCGGTTGATGGATTCCTTACTGGTCAAAGCTCGCCGATGCCCGGGCAATGCTGAAAAGGCCTGTGAGACAAATGTGGACGAAACGTAGTTTGTAATTATAAAAACATTTGTTTTTTTTTAATTTCTCATTTACTACGCTGGGAAACCTGTACTTTAACAACATGAGATTCAGAAGATAATGTTTACAACTTGTCAACATTATTTGTAGCTATCACTCTCAGCAATACTTTTGTTGGATTTAACTTGTCAAACAAACCCAAGACCTACAAGGTTTACAATCGCTACTGTGCGTATTTCTTCTCTTTCCCAGGTCGGGAGCCCTGTGGCCTTGACTGAGTAAAACCTCTCATCTCGTAAATAGCTTCACCCTCCCCCTGGCCCCATCAGTGGAGTGGAATGTCCACCGTCACGGGGCCCGGTAATGTCACCGACGTCCTCTGACGATCTGCCCCGATCTTTAAAATTGCACCTGTATTTATACTTGTTTTGAGGATTTGACTTTGGTTTCACGTCAACCTGCCAAATGAGCCTCAATTAAAAAAATACATTTTGTTCATGTATTCTGTTTTCGATTTTGAAAATTTCTATCTGGATATTTTGACATTGATTCTTGACGGCCTTGACATGACAATAATATCAATCTGACTGATCGCATTCTTTCTGCTGTCAACATACCATACAATGACCTTTATCACTCACATACGATCGCCTCAATACACGTATTCTTTTCAGTTTTCAACAAGTAACTCTTTTGTGTACCCATCGATAAAACACTATGTTTCTAAAACCCTCAATACGCCATCTACCCTACCTACAATATAACAGAATCTCCCCTCCCTACTACTCTCTCCCTCCCCTCTCTCTCTCTCTCTCTCTCTCTCTCTCTCTCTCTCTATTCCACTATAGAACCGTCTATAATTTATTACCAGTTTCTTGTATCAATATCGTGGTATTATGCATCGTTTGTAATTCCAAATTAAACTTTGGTTAGTCATTGAATATTGTCATATTAACGTTCAGCATCAGAAAAGGGCGAGAATGGTGCATATTTCTCATGAAATTGATACAATAAAATTTAGTAAAAGATTATGAGAAATTCCCTATTTATATTTTGATATTGGACTACAAAGTTCAATAAGTTAGCAAAGGATGCTCATAGTTAAATGATTGGATTTTCTTCTGCGAATTATCATCAATAAATCTCATTTAACCTTCAGCCTTGTGACATCTAATTATACTTTAAACAGATGCAATGGAGCATCGGATATCATATTTTTCTGTATTTCATACTGTTTCAAACATTCTTTAACGCCTAATGACAATGTTGCTGTATGTTTATACAAAAGAGTCATAATTATGTAACAAGTAGAATCAGCAATAATCGAATCAGTAATTGTTTTTCACCAAAAATGAACTTCTTTGGTCATTTCAACAAAATTATCTGAGAAATGTGTAATTAGCAAAGAATTTACAAGCGAATTGGATTTTCCCATTTTAAATCTAATCTTACATTTCAAATTATGCACATGTACACAATAAAACAGAAGAGACTTTTTCACGAAATTTAGTTTTCTTTTTTCTCTTTTAAATTAGTTTTTAATATTAATGCTCGATGGATTCCGGGGCTGCTTAAAAGTTGAAATAAGAATATTATTTACTTTTTGTTTACATATTCAAGGTATCACTATAAAACTGATAATTATAAGATATTAGTTATACAATTATTTGCTTAACTATCGATTTAATACTTGATAGAATGGGAGCCCAATAAAAAATATTTAACAATATCACAAAATGCTGCATGGCCAAGATTTTGATCTAATAACAAGTGTTAATAAAATGTGTTCTAATATCCTCCCCAAAAAACAATTTTTCTATCAGATCTTTGTTTTTTAAATATCGATTAGTTACAATCAATTATTACGAATCGTTATGTGTGGTATAGTTGGACTATTTTACTCGTCTATGCTGTTATTTCTTTCACAACGTTTCGGCTGTGTACCTTCCGACCTTGTTCGGGTGTTCGGCCGAAACGCTGTGAAAGAAATAACAACAAAGACGAGGAAAATAGTCCAACTATAACACACACACAATAATTAAAACACCCTGTCTGACAGAATTCCGATTCAATTCACGTCGTTCTAAATAGATAGTTCTCTTTAAAGATATAACAAGCAGTCACATTTAAAAATGAAAGCTACTTTGAAGTACAAAAATGACATTCTTTACAATTCTCAAAATGAACATAACTATTTTCTTCTGGATAGATTATGATCATTTCAAGTATTATATCGACTATAAAACCATGTCTATTATTTCTTCACACTTTCAAAGCAAATTTGTATAAATACATTAATTCAGAGATTACCTTCTTTCTCCACCTTTGGTCGATGGATCAATCAAAAAAGATATTTTGTTTTTAAAATTGCTATTGTTATATAAACGAATCGTATCATGACATCGTCATTCCCTCATTGTGTGTGTGTGTGTGTGTGTGTGTGTGTGTGTGTGTGTGTGTGTGTGTGTGTGTGAATATAGGATGGATGATTGATTGACCCCATTAAGTGTATCTTCCACGTCAATTGTTGCCAATTTGTTTAAAAGCCAAGTGAGAATTATCGAGGCGAATTAAATCCAAAATTACCTTGGATCAAAAGTATTTAAAAAACACAAAAACTTTACGACAAAAGTAAATTTCAAGACTGTGAAGCTTTATTTCATTTTTAAGAATAATTAACGACTTGTTGTTACAAATTATATTCATGAAACTGCATGTTTATAAGCGAAAGTTAGCTTTTAACAAGTCTAACTCTAAAAGGCAATATGCATCTGTAAAGCATAGACGCTTTGAAGTTGATTAGAAAGCGTCAACCAAAACTGTCAACATAGGTTTCTTCAGTTTTTAGGTTGGTATGGCTGGCTATCTATGTATCACGCGTACAGTCCGCACCAATGGAGCTGGGGGCTGACAATTTAAACATTTACTCCTTATTATGTCTAGGAAAAAAGTTTGTTTTGTTTTTTGATTCACCCCACCCCCTAAATAGGTTTTTGGAGGGGGGTTCAATTTGCAATGTATGTTTATGCTAAATTGATCCCTAGTTCGTGTCTGGCAGCATTCACATTTGTTTTTTGAAAATTCAGACTTTTTTAATGATCACTGCCCAACAAAAGGCGAGAGAAGCAACTTATTCATTGATCACCCCTTTCCCCAATGTTTTAATTGATCACCCCAACAGGGCATGCTGCCAAAAGACGTTGGTCCCGTGATGGTTTCTATTGAGTGTTTCAAGTTATGTTTGAAGTGCCTACTAACGAATGGCTAATTATCTTTTAAAAGAGTTTTTGCAATTCGTCTAAAGTTCACTAGGTTCGAAGAATAGTTGCCGAGATTAATGTTAAATTCTTCTTCTTTTACGATAAAGACAAAATAAAGGCAATATTAAAAAGGTTCATCTTTGAATTAGAATTGAATCAGAGGTTGTACAGAGATTATGTATTTTCAGTTGTCAACAGAAATCATCAATGTCAATTAAAAGGTAAACATATTTTCCCACTTTTATACTGTGATTTTCCCCCCAACTATATCAAACAATTATGTATAAAAGCAGCTAGGCGTAAACTAGTCTCCCTCTGGCAATGAGGGTGTGATTTCGATTCTCACCGAAGGCTTACTCTTTATTTCCGATTGAGTTGTCATTCGTTGCCATAGAAACAGTGGCCCGAAATAATAAGTTATCTAAAAGCAACTAAGATTAGGAGGAAGGTAAAAACTAGTCAGATTAGGAGGAAGGTACAAACTAGTCAAATTTAATCAAAAATAATGTATTACAATAAAAATAAAGATTGAATCTCAGTTCATCTTTTGAACACAACGTTTCGGCCGTTGTACCCTACTGCCTTCTTTACGTGGGTGTCGTAAGTGGTAATGTTTCGGAAAGCTGAGCCGGGATGTCGTCACCGTCAAAGCCTTTATTATACATTTTTTCGGACTGTTGTCCTCATCTCGGTACTTCTTTTGAACACAACGTTTCGGCCTTTGTACCCTACTGCCTTCTTCGGGTGGATTTCGTAACTGGATATGTTTTGGAATGCTGAAGAATGCCGTAGAGTACGTCGGCCGAAACGTTGTGTTCAAAAGACCGAGAGGACAACAGTCCGAAAAACTTACACATAATGGTGATCCCTCATTTAAAGAATTCCGGCAGAAATTTATTTCCGCATCAATCTATAGTTTGCTAACAACTTACTAAAAAGAACGTCAACTTTAATTAAGGATTAACATAAAAAGATTGCATTTGGATATTGTTTGGATATTTTATTCCAAACAAATTAGGCCGGGGGCCACCCTTGATTCTCGTTTAGGGTGCCAAAATGTTCCTTAGAATGTCCTTTTTCAGAAAAAAGATGTTCGCAAGAAAAGAATTGGGAAGAACATTTCATATTCTCGTCTTCCAGTTGACATATCTGAGTACTTTAAAAGGGTAAATCATGAATTTTCAGACATGAGGAATTCAAAACGTCACAATTAATTTATAGGTATTTCAGGATTTTACAAGGAAAT
>VCCN01005374.1:448133-458733 GCA_006491835.1 Architeuthis dux | reverse complement strand
ATATATACCATACGTCATAGTCTGGTTGCATGTGTAGAAAAAAGGCTCCGTGGGACTTTATGGTATGCTTAATCAGAAAAAGGTTTTCTAGCCCCTGGAAAGGTATACTTTTCAAGGTGGCGTCCAAGATGGCTGACAAATCATTAAAATATCCATTACTCGTTCATTAATAATCCTAGACAAGTTTTTCAAATAGTATTTATAGTATCAGAGGTGTTCAAAACATACTAAAGGTTAATCACACTCTGACCACTGGAATAGTATAATTTTCAAGATGACGTCCAAATCATTAAAACACCCATTACTCGTTCATTATTAATCCTAGGTTTTTTGTAGTATCAAGTATGCTTAATAACATATCAAAAGTTTACCACAGTTTGACCACTGGAAAGGTATAATATTCAAGATTTCGTCGAGGATATCTGCCGAATGCCTAAAATGCCCAATATTACCATACCCCTAAAAAAAACAGGAGTTTTCTCAACGGTTTTGCGTAATATCAAGTGTGCTCAATAACATACTAAAGGTCTACCAGAGTTTCACCCCTGGAAAGGTATAATTTTCAAGATTTTGTCCAAGATGGCCGCCAAATCATTAGAATGCTCACTACTCATTCAATATTCATCCTAGACAACTTTTTCCAATGCGTTTTTGTAGTATCAGGTGTGCTCAATAACATACTAAAAGTCTACCAGGATCTGGCTACTAGAAAGGTATGATTTTTAAGAATGGCGTACAAGAGAACTGCCGAATCCTTAAAATGACCAATACTCCTTCCTTAATCATCCTAAATCATCCTAGACAAGGTTTTCCAACGGGTTTTCGTAGTATCAGCTATGTCTAAGAACATATCAGAAAATGAACGAAGGTATTTTGATTCATACTGGAAATCATTTTGGCCAAGTATTCTGTGGTTTGGCTAATATGTATTCCAATGATGTAATACAAGATGATATTGAAGTTGACATACTTGAGCCTGATTCAAAATGACAAGAGAGATATACAGAATTCATCAGAGAAAGGTTAATCACAAATTCAGAAAAATCGATATGGAACAAAATGACGAAGATGAAATTAAAAACATGTTCATCTGCAGCAAATGTCAATAAATGTAAACCTGGGGAGAAGATTATTGTGCTAAAAGAAGAATGGGCTTTGCTTACTCGGTTTCTTCTCAGAGAGCACGGCCAGAATTAATGGAATTATCCAAAGCCATTGGCGAATTTGAATTCACTGCAATTCCCAGTTCTCTTTTTTCAGCCGAAGGCCTAATGCTTATTCCAGCAGACAAATTTACCTTGATGAACGAGACAGAGGTTGCTGCTGATAGTGAAAGTAGAAGAATAGAAATCACTTGGCAAACTGCATACAGAATCGTCATTATTGATGCTATGGTAGAAGTTCAATTGCTGACAAAAATGAAAGTATAAAGAACATTGGACAGCTTGCCGAAAGGGCTAATGAAGACAGAGGAATGTTTGGTTCACTTAAAGAGCATTTGGTATGCTCTTTAAGTGAACCAAACATACCTCAATGCTTGGATTACATGCGTTTACAGTGGCAGACTGGGGTAGAATGTTTTCAGGAATGTCGAAATGTAAGTGGGTACAGAGTTTCTTACTCTTGAAGGATGTTAATTCGAGTGTTACAATGATTACTGGCCTTGGTATTTCTCTTGAACCCCCGTCCTGCCAAGATATGGAACATTTAGAAAGATTACGACGGAAAGGAAAGGAAGGTGAAAAGTTGCCTCCAAGACAGGCAATGTTCATTTCTCACGTATCTAGAGCAAACTATGTATACCATTCTTGAAATGCCGACTCTCAATACATGCATTGCCAGCTCCCGAAGGACATGGCTGGTTCTCAGAAAATGATAGCTTCGTTACAATGCTATGTTTGAAAAAGCCTTCTCCAGATGAGGTCTTGGAATTGATTAAATGCGGTTACAAGTCTGACTACAGGATATTGTTCATGCCGAAAAAATGTACACCCGCATGTTTTTGTGCAGACTGCAGCAGCCAGGAATATCACAATTACTTTGATGGTAATGAAGTAGACTACGAAAGTGAGAGTAGTACTGATTTGAATTAATGTTTGTCAGCCCTTCATTGAAAGCCATCCTATATACGTAACAAAATAGGCTCAAACTTACAAACTGTTTGCATACATCTTTAAATCAAAAGAAATTCATAACTTTCTTACAAACTTAACTCTTTTGTTTTGAATCAAATTTAGTTTTCACAATGCAAAATGCATTGTTTCTCAATCATTATGCTGTTATTAGTTAATAAATACGATGCATATAGATAAACATAGTTGACCACGGTGCCCATACATGCTTTTGAGCCCATTTCAGACCATGTGGAAAATTATCAGTTTCTCGTATGCGTAGTGCTAGCAGTTATTGTTAGAAACATTGAAGACTAATCTTTCGTGTCCAACAGGGCTCATTCAATGTAGGATGATTATTTATTCCATTTAACATTGAAATCCAGCGTAAATAATGTTTTAAAGCCCATATAAAACCACGAATTTTTGTGTATTCTTTATTAGAAAAATTGAAGAATATTTTTTCTGATAAAACATACCTTAAAACACTTAAAAATGAAAAAGAAAATCGCTTTTAACATTCAAATCTAGCATAAAGTGTTTTGTTTTATTAATGCAACCGACTAATTCGATGGCCATCTTGGAAAGCATACCTTTCCAGTGGTTAGACTGTGGTAGACCTTTAGTATATTATTGAACACACCTGACACTATGAAAAACCGTAGAGGAACCTTCTATTTTCTTAGGAGTAAAGTTGGGTTTTGTTCATAAATGCAGCCAACTAATTTGGCGGCCGTTTATGACGCAATCTTGAAAATGATACCTTTCCAGTGGTCAGACTGTAGTAAACATTTGATATGTTATTAAACACACTAGATACTACAAAAGAACGTAGGGAAATCTGTTTAGAATGAATAATGAACCAGTAATTAGTATTTTAAGGATTTGACGGCCATATTGGGCGCCATCTTAAAGATTATACCTTTCCTGTTGTCAGACTGTGTTAGACTTTTAGTATGTTATTGAGCACACCTGATACTACAAAGAACCGTCTGTTGAAATTGTTTGGGGAGTAAGGTGGGGTTTTTCATCTTTGACGCCATCTTGAAAATTATACCTTTCCCATGGTCAGACTGTGGTAAACCTTTGATGTGTTGTTAAACATACTTGATACTAGAAAACGCCTTTGGAAAACCTGTCTATAATGAATAATGAACGAGTAATGGGTATTTTAAGGATTTGGCGGCCATCTTGGACACCATCTTGAAAATTATACCTTTCCAGGGGCAAGAAAAATTGAAGAAAAACCTTTTCTGATTGAGCATAGCTTAAAGATCCTAAACATGAAAAAGAATATCGCTTTTAATATCCAAATCCAGCGAAATTACATTTGCAACCAGATTATCACGTTTATCATATTTTCAAGAATTTTAATTTGATTGACAACCGATTCGTCGCTTCAAAAATGATTCCTTAGGCGAATCGTAGGAAGGAAACTAAAAACAGAGACTGGTTGGGAAATTCTATTTGTTCGCGTTTCTATTGATGACTTTACTAAGAGTCTCTAATTCTTTTGATTAGAGATTGTTATTTATGAAGTTATACAAGTTATGAATCGTGATTACTTTTCAAATCGTACCAAAGTTGTAAATCCTAAGGATTATACGAGACTGACGCAGTCAAATCTTTTAAGAAATCGAGTGAAGAATTTAAATTTTTAAAGTATTCAATTATGATTATTGTTTTCATTTGCTAAGGACTGCACAATACTAAATGATTTGCTTGCTTGTGCAGAGTGGAACAATGTATCTAAATTTACTGAGTAGCCCGTATTTTTCTCCCAAGAATGTTTTGAACAAAAAGCTGACTATTTTGGGGGTTTTATTGATCCATTCATGACATCATTGAATCTAGAAAGTTTCAATCTTCCAGATTTTTGGGATTATATTAATGTATTTATCATTCTCTTGATGTTAATTATTTTTGAAACGCCATACTGGCAAGCAATACTGCTCCAAAGCTCATTGAATTCCAGTATTAATAATGAACAGACACATTTGATGATCCATTTCACAAATTAAGGAGGTGCGTATCATGTAACTTTGGTAGATACACAAAAGAATTCTTCGTGAAGATTTGTATCTGATTATTCCATATAAAATGAAAAGCCATACATTATATATTTTTTTTTCATGTTAATGATAACCAGATTAGTTTTAATTCTTAAATTAATGTCATCAGTCTACTTTAGAGGAATGGGGAACACTTAATTCAGTGTTCCTTCAGACAACAAACAAACTATAGAGAGTGACAAAAAGGAAAAGATCTCACTTCTCGAAATAAAAGATTCTTGGGGTTATATCTTGGTTTACATAAAGTAATGAAATATAATATTAGTTTATTCAACAAGGCTAATTGATTCATATTTAAAATACACAGAAATTCATTCCTAATGTGGTTTTCTCAATATGCGGTTATGTATATTGACCATTATAAATTATATTGTAAACCATTACTCCTTGTATATCCGAGATTTTCAAGCCTATAATTTTAAGATAAAATAAAATGAAAACAAGCCCGTACCAAATGTCTTGGTAATATTCTTTTCATCAATATTCAAAACAATAAGAATATTAAACAAATATTTATGAACTCTCCGCGATAAACTTCTCAGACAGACACAAAGTAAAATCCATGTCAAGTAAAATGCTTTGATTTGCTGTCTTCGACTGAATGATGGACAAATAAAATGCAAGAATTTGATAAGCGTGCGTTACTTGACAATTGTGTTACAATTTGTGGAATCGTAAATTTAAGTTTTATTTTCATGGGGGGCATGAACAATTGTGATAATTGGTAAAAGACGGTTTCTTAAGGATTTAAAACGACGCCTTCATTTCAAATTTCGTTTTGTTGCAAGATTAAAAGCAGGGTAGCATAGAAGATTTATTCGATGGTCACAATGAATATAACAATAAAGGCATCCGATTTCGCAGTTGCTCTTTGTTGAAACGAAGGCTTTGATTTTACAATGCTGAACTTTTATTTTTATCCAAATGAAAATACATCCCCACATGTATGTATACAATGGAGAAACTATCCTTGTAACATATGACTGCTACCACTTTGTTACAAATGACATTAAAATCAAAGTATCTGTTGAGCCAGCAGTTGGTGAAATCTTTCTTTGTCAGATCTGGTGCTTAAGAACCTTTGAGTACCTTTTGCATTAGCAACGTTCAAGAGCATCTTTTCAAGATATAATCTTGAAAAACAAAAGAGGCTTTCCACATATTCTGAGTATCTTTTCATACATTATTTGCGTCAAATATGAAATTGTGACTCGTAATCCGTATAATGTATTCATATTTATAAAAGATGTGAGAACATACATTAGTATCATTTTAGTGCGTAGTGTTATTGTACTTATTCAGGAGTTATATATATATATATATATATATGAAAAGATATATATGAAAAGATATATATGAAAAGATATATATAAAAAGTAGATTGCCTAGTAGTCTTTTTGTATCATAAGTCCAAAACCACGGATAGAAGATGAGTTGGGATTTGTTGGACTTGTTGGACAACTCCAACACAGGGCGCAATTCCTACCCCCTAACAGGGGCTCTACAATAAAAAAATAACATATAAAACGTTTTTTATTGGATAGGTTTCTTAGATTCTAAGAAGTCATTTTAACATTTCAGACTGGTGGTGGTCGTTATATATCTATTGATCTCATACACATACACATGGGGGTGTATTTTTGTCTATAAGCATTCACTTACTAGCGTTTCAATTTATTCAGTTATTTCAATGTCTAAATTTTTAATTAATATATTGCCAAAATACGGAAATTTGAGATGTACGTTATCTTAAAGACACATTTGTTTTTCATACAATAGTTTAGTTATTTTCTATAGTTTTGAGATGGGTCATTAATATGCAAATGGTTCTTCGGACGATTGAACTCTTTCTTGTTGTTTGTGGTGTAAACACGACGTCTCAGCCGATCCATTCTTCGGCCTTCTTCAGGTGTAAAATCCCAGTGTGATGGGGTAAACAAAAGTTATATTTTTAAAGGGGGTAACCCTTATAACGCAGTGCCCGAGTGTCTCTGTGTCTTTGTCATGTTGGGATTAGGTCTGTTGAGAAGCGGAAGCCACATCGGGTTGAACTCCGCACTTGACTGGCTAATGCATTTTTCTCAGTTTCCAACATCGTTCTCTGTCAATAATCTGGACTTCCTCCCAGAGAGGAAGATGGTCGCCTTCCTCTCTCCCCGGATGTGGTCGGCCATAGCTGATCTTTCTATCTCGCCCTTGATTATGACTGTTTTGTGTTCTGACCTTGAGGGGGTGGCCCATTTCTCCGGTATAGATAATACCACATACCCCCTTTTAAAATATAACTTCTGTTTACTCCATCACACTCGGGCGTTACACCTGAAGAAGGCGGAAGAATGGATCGGCCGAAACGTCGTGTTTGCAACACAAACAACAAGAAGTTCAATCGTCCGAAGAACCATTTGAATGGTTTAGTTTTCCATGAACTTACTTATTATTTATAGTAAATAACTATGGTAGATTTAACAATGTAACTACTCACTTCTGAGTTAGAAGGAAGATTATTTACACAAAACTTCCCTCATACATTGAGTACCAATCAGTGGTGTAGTGATCAAGTCTTCTTCTCCCTGTTATGTCACTTAATACTTTTAGTCTAAAATCTCGATTGATCATCGGTTATGCTTTCAGGTGCTGATCCCAGGAAATTTCCATCAAAGTTCTTATGCCATCCTATGTATGAAAGTACATATTCGTGTAAATCTCTCTCTCTCTCTCTCTCTCTCTCTCTCTCTCTCTCTCTCTCTCTCTCTCTCTCTCTCTCTCTCACTCTGCGCATGCGCGCGTGGTGTGTACATAGTTATAGCAAATTTTGTTTTAGCTGGATATGTATCAAATTATTACTTGCTCAATTCAATATATAAATCAACTATTCTTAAATTGCCCTAGGTTCCTTTCTATTATTTTTACTGCTTCTTTTATAACCGTGAACTAATATTTCGCTAAATATTCAACGCCTCCAAGTTGATCAAATCTTTACATTAACATAACATCAAACAAGTTATGGCTCTCCTTACTTAATCGACTGTAGCTTATAATTCGGTATTGTGTAAGTACTTGGCGAGTTAGGCTATGTAATATTCAATATTACAAGCCTAACACTTCATAGGCACTAGTTCTGCGTTTGTCTTGCAGATATAAATGTAGGGGAAGAAATAAACTGATTTGTTTGAAGCTCCTTTGATAAAATAATTCTTGGCTTTAACAATAATATACTCATAGTAATGTAACGACTTTTTATCGCGAAAACTGCAGAAGAGCAATGCCACTGGCTCTTATTAACAGCCAAGCAGAGGTTTGATGAAAGTTCTGAACGGTTACTAAACATCATAAACTTCTGGAAGCTCAATAAGGCTGGACAATGATTACATTGTAGTTGACAGGAGAGAATTGCCGTTCCACTTCCAGATCGACATGGAAAATGGTGTTGCTGCGAAAATTGATCAAAGCAAAACTTCGTGCAGTACCAGTAGTTGAAGCGTTACACTAAGAATTACTTTTAGATAAAGATTAATGTTCTCTCAGAGAGTGTGATAGCACAAGACATAGTGGAGTTTGTGCACGTGATCGATTTTTGTAACTAGTCCTTGTAATTGTTGAACGTTTATTCATTTGCTACTGAGCAAAGGACTACTTGATGAGTACCAAGTGAGTAAGTTAATCTCATTCCAATTATGCACATAAGGATAACAATAAGATATTCAGTAATCTGATAAAAATCAGTTTGGCTCTCGAATTCGAAATACTGATCTGTAAGATACGTATAGGAATCGAGTTATTCTAAAATATGTGCGATTTTCACGTCTATGATCCAATCGAAATCAAGCAATATTTAAAAAAATCATTTTTAATTCATTTGATGGTACTACTGTTAATGCTATTTGCTGACTTGTTCGGTCAGTAGCAAATACTGTGGCAACATTCATTGTTGAATTTATATTGTATTCTCAAATAAAAACATTTGATTTATGCAGTAATACATCATAGCCAACAACGTATGTTCATTGATTTAATAACTCAATCAATCCGTAAGAGTATTTTGCTAAATGAAAGTATTTCCTATTTTTCGTTTTGTCGTTTATTTTTCAAATGCCCCAGTGGAATTGTCAGTTTTTTCTATGAGTAACAATCATAGGACAAATAGGTTTGTCACTTTCAAGATGGTCATCTTCAAGTAAGGCATTTTGCACTCGCATCAAACCGTCCCATTCCATGGAATAGAGACAGCATATATTTATTTAATTAAAATAAAAGTATTGAATATCAAATTGATTGAAATGTTAATATATAAACAACAGCAATCTCATACGTGATAGCAGTGAGTGTCTTAATGAAGAACCTATCATCGAGTGTGGCTTAGCTCTTTTAATTTTTTATGATCCTCGTATACATTTAGATTTGGTTTTAAACTGAACAGACGATGAAAAGTTACAAAAGATGGACATCTTTTCTTTTCATTTATGTCATCTCTAGGACATTCACTTGGCTTCGTGTTTCTGTTGCTGTAATACGAATGACTGGCTCACGGGTTTTCAACTTGTTTTTTTTCTTTTCTGAATGAATACAATTTGCTGTTTATTCACAAAGGCATACACGCCCAAACACACTTATTCTACTGCCTTTTTACCCACTATCACAGATGATTTTGAAAGCAATTTGTAGAAGGGCTTACTGGGTAAATCAGTGGTCACGAATGTGAATTGTTAGCTCAGGCTTAGGAATGAAAGCATTGATGATTTATACGATGTGTGTGGTACTGAAATCCCGTACGTTGCTGTTGATTCTTATTTCAGGAAAACAGGTCATTTTCCTCTTCCCTAAGGTCTTAGAAAATAATCCATTGCCCTTTTGTTAAAGGAACCGTAGTGCATATTTTTAAAACATTGCATTTGCTATAATCATTTCAAGTTTAACTATTTTCCCTCAATGCAGAACAAAATAACCTAAACTCTCACCGTGTTTGTTTGGAGAGAGCATACTTGTGTGCATCAATCTTTTAACTCTTTTGATGTCCCCAAGGCGGCATATA
Source organism: Architeuthis dux (assembly GCA_006491835.1). Lineage (NCBI taxonomy): Eukaryota > Metazoa > Mollusca > Cephalopoda > Oegopsida > Architeuthidae > Architeuthis > Architeuthis dux. The sequence continues at coordinate 449,521 of VCCN01005374.1, read as the reverse complement.
TAAGTTAGTCAATGATTAAATGTTTGTATCTTCATTGTCTCCACACTTAAATTCGTTTACCAATATATTTTCACAGCATTGGCATTTCTATTTTACTAGCATTAGTCCAGTCTATAATGTCTTGCTTGAAAACTTCATAAGTGAAGTCAACTGACTCTTCTCACAACTTCATAAGTGAAGTCAACTGACTCTTCTCACAACTGAAATAGATTTCTTCACTCCTTTTGATCACACGTTTTCGAGAATGTTATCCAAACATCGACATCTGTTTCTTGTGTTAACTAATCTACGACTATCATTCTATGTATTAACATGTAAATATGCGCATGTAATAAAGAAATGGACAAAAATTATCCTACTCCCGCCACACACGCGTGCACACGTACACACACAAATATACAACACTCTTAAAGTCATTAGTATCTGCTTGTTAAAGTCAGGCACCCAGGGTTGAAAAGTGCAAAATTCTATTTTGGATGCCGTGATATTTCGCTGCTAAATACCATGTAGAAACAAATTATTATCATTTTTTGAAAAAGAAACTGATTTAATTTCCCCTAATATCTATTACTATTGACTACTTGTAAAATCTACAATATCAACATGATTGTGTCTAAATTGAAACATACAAATATTTCTGTATTGACAAGAAAATTATTGCCATTGATAGACGTCTACACACAACGTTAAAGTGTTTTACTCTAAGTGCTTAATGAATTACATTATTTATAACGTTTTTTTTAAATTCTCTTAAATATATTGCAGATAATGTGCTTTTCTATATGATGAAAATATCCTTATTGTAACTCGTTGCATATTCCACTATATCAATTCCACTATATCAATTCCACTATATCAATTCCACTATATCAATTTTATAAAATGCCTGTGAAGTTGGAATTACTTAGATTTGCATTTGCATTAGAGAGTTGTTTACAAGAAAAGGGAAAATATATCAATTGATGTATTAGTTTGGAAAGAAAAATCAATGTATGAGAAGACCTTTTTTTTCAAACATGCTAAAAACAACACCATTTTGGCAACTCCAAAGTTTAAAACGTTTAAATGAGAAACATGTACTAAATATTGAGTCACCATCAGTCTATCGGGCCTATTGAGTCACCATCAGTCTATCGGGCCTAAAATGTACGCATTCTATTCTTACGGCAATCAATGTCAATTACATACACATGTATATAAGAAAATATTTTGTTTTTCCTCGATTTAGCGTTGTGGTTATGATAAGCTTATGTCATATATAGGAAATGGATGTAGGAAGATTGTGTTGCGCCACTCTTCCCAATGGGTCCCAGTGTTGTAATTATGATTTTAGTCACAACCAGTCAATGCACACACACACACACACACACACATACACACACACACAT
>VCCN01005374.1:423914-437537 GCA_006491835.1 Architeuthis dux | reverse complement strand
TAATAATAATAATAATAATAATAATAATAATAATAAATGTCACTGAATATTTTAGGAAACAGAGATAGACAGAGATAAAGATAGAGATAGAAAGACAAAAAATGCATAATGTGTATGTGTGTGTATATAAATATCTATACACATGTGAACACACACATATAAATGCATAAATAGATATATATGAGTATACATATATGTATATCTGTATGTATACACATATTTACTTATATATGCATGTAAATATACACGTATATAGTATATATATGTGTGTGTGTATAATATATATAGTATATATATACATAGTTATGCATGTGTGTATGATTGCATATATGTATGTATACATATGTACATATATGGGTGCATTTAAACATACATGGCTAAAAGGTGACAATAATATTTTGTGTTGTAAAATCTTTGAAAAACCTATTAAATTATGCATTTAATTTACCGATTTCTCTCGTTTGATCTTCAGGATTCCCATTCTGTTACAAATCCGTTCTTTTCTATCTGACAGTCATAACAGTGAGTACCCAGTGAGGATCGAACTCACTAAACCAGTCAATGTTCTACCAGACGCAGGATTTCGTGTGTGGGGGCATCGGTGTGTGGGTGTGCTAAATCTTTATGTACATGTTCAACAAGAAAAACAACTGGCATAATCATTTTAAATATTTCGTTACCCAAACTTTAAATCGCTTCATGTACACAAGTATGTACAATTTCATTAATGCAAACTAGCTTGTTGTTCATTAGTTCAAAATTCGATAACAAAGACAGATTACGTTATCTCTATGTAGTGAAAAGGTCACTCTTAAATAGAAGGCGAAACAACATTCATCTCTGTGTCTTTCTTCAAAACTCTTTACTAGCTAACAAAATATTTGTTGCTATATAATTCCAAGTTAAATTTTATTAACCAAGTTCTGGGTTTTTTTCTTCTTCCATTTTTGTAATATATTCGTGTATTTCTGATAGACCATCCGTAATAATAAAAGAGACCTTGATTACTCAATGGGGAGGGAAGTGAATGTCATTCAGGAAAACGTCAAACTAGTCTTTCTATTTAAAAACACTAAATTGGCATCACAAACTATTCATGAAAAAACTGATATCTTTTTAGATGGGTTTGTAAAATAGCTGTGCAATTTATCAAGCCCTAAAATGATTCATGCTTTCACTTGATTCTGTTTGGGTCTTCTGATCTACAAAGGCATTGTGTACTTGCTTCTTTTATCTAAGATTCTAGTGACACTTTGCAACAGAAAAAAGTAAACACTCGAGGCACAAATTGTTGTGTAAAGAAAGACAACACCGTAACTTTACCAATTGGCTTATTACTGGCATTTGCTCTCTTATTCCCAGCCAGCTACGACGTCGAAGAGTCAGGACAATCAGCGACTTCAGTCGTTTTTTTTTCTCCTCCATTGATTTATTCACAGAAAGGAGCTTGGCACAACAATCAGAAGAAAACTATTTTTCTTTCCCAAGTCTGTATATTGCATTCTTTATTCATATCTACGTACCAATATAGCGCTGTCGGCATTTTATTCTGAATCTCCCTGCTTCTCTTTATACACAGCAATTTCCAATACAATGTTTCTTTTACATTGTTTTTCAATTTTTTATATCATTTAATTCGTTAGCAGTAAAAACAATGTATTTACTTTTCATTGTTTTGCTCAGCTTCTTCTTACAAACTGACTCCATTTTTCCGACTCATTTTCCAGACGGTCCTGAAACATTTGTATACAAACTTGACACTGCAGATGTTCCTCTTCTTCTCTCTCGTCCCCTCACACACACACACACACACACACACACACACACACACATAAGACACAACTATTTAGGTTCATGTGTTCGTTTTTGTATGTGCGCATGTGTGTTTATATGTAAGAAAGAACTTACACAAAACTATCAAAATGTGTACACATCTATACGTGTGTGTGTGTGTATGTGTGTGAGAGAGGGGGGGGCGAAACATTAAGCATTATCAACTAACTATTCCATTAAACTGTCATTTCGACAATAATTTGAAATTGGAAAGCTCTATGTCAGCTGATTCTAAGTGTATTAAAATCGAATTTTAAGTGTATTAATCAAATGTCCAATTTCTGCCGAAGATTGTCTCTCAGTTATTGACGTATTGAAGAGAAAAAAAATCAATTGAATATTTTATAGTTGAACAAGAAATTCATTCGTTGTGCATCAAATGAAATTACAACAGTGTATTCAACTAATGAATGAATAAGAAAATAAATCACACCGAAACAAATGCAAATCCGTAGAACAATGCACATAGGCTGCTTTTCATTATATTTTTGCCACGAAAACATTCTTCTAAAAAGACTTATTGTAAATATCTATATTAAATGTGTTGCATAATTCGATACGAATTCAAAATCTTCCAATTAAATTGTTAAATCCAGTCGTAAAACTTCAAATTCCTCATATTGGAAAAGAACATTTTGCACGAGAAAGTGGGTTTGGTCTTCATGCTTGAAACTTTAAAGTTACTAAAATATTGGTACTCTTCTGAGTAGATAAGAGTTTCAATTATGATTAATGAATCAACTGTATTTAATCACATGTACATATTTAATCATTAGCAAATGATTGAATCTAGTTTGACAAGTGATTAATGTAAATTATCAATTTACTGGCCACAAAAGTTTTGATGGCCAATTTGTCGTAATGTTACAAACTCTCAGCAGAACAGAATCAGTTTAAACACTATCTAAAATTATACCCAATTCATTTCCCAAGAGATGCTTTTTTAATATACGAGGATGGCCCATTAATTCCGTAACCTGACAATTAGTTATTAGCTGAATTTTGATTTGAAATTTTCACTGTATAATGTTTGATCTATGAGATTAATATTCACCACTGAATTAAGTGCATTGACAAAGAAGGGGATTATATCGAAAAAATAAATATTTGTTGTGTAAAATAAATGCTTTTTTCATCATTATGCTTCGGACTTGATGTACCTACGTACATTATTGTTGTTTTTATAATCCTAATAATGGCACAATTTTCAAATATATTAATTAAATTAAACAGTGTTCATCATTCACCAAAGAACCTCTACTGTGTATTGCATTCATTTAAAGAATTTTGCAACATAAATCCCAATTGGGCATTTTTACCATTTATCTCTTTTAAACTTTTAAACCATGCTTACTCTAAAGAGTAATAAGATGAACAAAATGGGAAACAATCTTCAAATACGACACAGAATAGTACATGTATGGCCATACATGTAACATTCTGTGTCGTATTTGAAGATTTTTTTCCATTTTGTTCATCTTATTTTGTTCACAAAATATTTTAGTGATGTGAAATTGGTACCTTTGGCTATTTCAGTGTTTCTTTAACTTTCTCTAAGACTCAGAAAATATGATACCAAGATTCGATTACATACAAAGAAAGCGTTTTGTGTACATTTCCATTTTCATTATATTGGTCTTTAATGACAAAAAATTCCCCATTAAATTCTTGTACGTTGTTGTACATATTTGTATTATTTGCTTTGTTTTATATTATGTCTTACAAAAATGAAAATAGGGATTTTAATTAGCAAATTATTATCACAAGTTCATTTTGTTTAATATAAAAATTATGAAATTATTGATGGAGAAACAGAATGCGTATATGCTTGCATGTATGCTTTGTATGTATGTGTGTGTGTGTGTGTGTGTGTGTGGAGAGAAAGAGATCACAGTATAACCTTTTGTTAAACTAAACAATCAGGGTATGAGACGCAGGATTAAAGTAGATTGTATGTCCCTGATAATTTGGGATCTGCTTAAACGTAAAATGAAATTAACTGGAAGAAATTAGAGATAAATATAAAGGTGTGTGTGTGTGTGTGTGTGTGTGTGTGTGTGTGTGTGTGTGTGTGTGTGTGTGTGTGTGTGTTCGTTTTGTATTTCTTTTATAGCTACAATAAGTACAGAAATATAGCTACAATAAGTACAGAAATATAGCTACAATAAGTACAGAAATCTCAATTCAAGCCTATTCATTTTGCTTCAATATTTATTTATATTAAACTCTAATTACATGTCTTTAATTTACATCAAGATTAATCATTTCTAAGCCTGTCGGTCAAATTGACCAACGAAAAAGTGTGTGTGTGCTTTTGTAAAGACGCAGCTTCTTCTCTCAAATGATCCGTTGTCGTGATGATTGGCGTCTAAACGGCCTGTAAATTATCACCATGAATTTTAAAAGTACAATTCAAGTGTTGGAGATTAAAGGCTATCGACACGATTAACGAACTGGGTGGAGATATGGATGTTTTCTGGGGAACTTCTTTCATTATGTGATTTATTCCTGTCACAGTCATCACGCTAAGTTAAACGAACAGGATGTCACAGATAGCTGTAACTATTGTCGTCGGTCCCAGTGGAAAGTGCGGGCTGACTTGTCAGGCGAATAGTCAGCCGTCCACAGACCAGCAAATGTGGGCGATGTTAAACAATGACACAATCATGAGAATTACTATTATTAGCGACTCATAAAACAACCCCAACCCCACAGTTCTTTTCGCTTTATGCCACTACAACCCTTTGTTATTAATTCACGTCAACTAAAAAATCAGGGTATGAGACGCAGGGTTAAAATACATTGTATGTCCCTGATAATTTGGGCTCTGCTTAAACAAGTAAAATGACATTAACTGGGAGATAGAGAAAGCGCAGACACACACACACACACACACACACACACACACACACACACATTAAAGTGAGATAGAGATAGAAAAAATATCGAATGAAAAAATTAATCCTAACTTACATCACGTCAAGCAAAAATTGGACTTTGGTCCAAGCTCGAAAATATTGATCATTTTCATAAGAAAATCCCAATTTGTCGATTTTTCTAACTTGTTCTTTTTTTAATATCTTTATTTTTATAGAATGAAAACAATAGAACTGTACAATGAAAAAAAACTTTAAAAAATATCTTTGTGCAAAATAACACTACTGAGAAATGTCTACTAGCCATGGAATTATGATACGAAAAACTTTAAAATTATGAATAGGTGGTAAATGAGTTGCTGCAGTTTTTCTCCAAAACAAATAAGCATCGGGTTTTCTTGGACAACTATTTTTCTTATGCAAGCAGGAATGTCTATAAATACATGCATACCTACTTACACACCCATCCACAAGCATAAATGCGTACGTATATATAAATAACTATGTATACATACACTTCATATGTAATCTTTCTTTATTAATAGGATAACTTTTTCTTCTGATTATTTAATGTTTACCCTCACGTTGAAAATCAGTTTTAGTATAGTTATTTAAAACCATTTTCCCTGTTATACTTGATTATATATATATATATATATACATATATATATACGTACATATATTGTATGTGTGTTTGTTTGTAAGGCTCTAATCATGTTTGTTTCTATTATTTGTCTTCCCTAGACCCATCTGTGTCTTGCCGAACGATTCAAGATTCCGTGTCAGCAATTAACGGTAAGAGAGTAAGATAATGTAACAAGCCTTAGCGCAACCGTCATGGGCAGCAGGGTATTTCAGGGTATTTCATAAACACTAATATCTCAAAACAGTAAATAGTGGTGCGTAAAAGAGAGAGCCATTGGGTAAGGTCGTTGCTGTAAACCTAGTGTGTGCTTATCAGTTGTTGGATTTCTATAGCAACAAGGAGGACTTAAAACATTTTCACTTGCTCTCGAAATTTCATCCTTTCAATTCCAATACAACATATGCTTACAAAGAACGTTTATGTCATTGTGAGGTGATGAATAAATTTCAGCCTTTTTAGTGACATTGTGAATAACACAGCTAAGCACAATATTGCTATCTCCCCATAACATAGTTATCGACAGTCACCAATGTAATACAAATTCATGTATTCTCCACATTCTTTTTTATAATGAAAAACATTGTAAAATTAAAACGTTGGAAAAAATTATTTTGATCTAATTGCATGTCGACAATCTCCGATGAGTGTAATTAAGATAGGTTTGAATTTTTAAGAGGGAATTCTTTAAAATATACTCCATTTCATTACAAGTTGTTCATATATTAATCGTTATATTATAAATGACAACATTTCTTTATTCTATCATTTTTTTATTCATGTTTTTGAACTCATTTCAATCACCGTATTTTGCCGCATGGAAAGTATACCCTAAATTTGTTGCAAACATATAACATATGTATTCATTGTAAAGTCGCCTGGATCGTTAAACTAGGGTGATTTATAGATTCCAAGCTTGAGCCAAGCTCAATATTCACTGTGTAGGACGCAGGCTAATTTTGAGGTTCAGATTTTGAAAACAAAAAAAATGCGTCTTATGTGCCGAAAAATATTATATTTAGAAGTTAAAAAAGAAAAAAAGATTTCTAGGAAAAACAAAACGTTAATTAATTGTACTGAAAATGGCGGTTTCTACCTTATATTTGCCATTATCCAGTCACCTATTTACGTTTTCACCCATACAAGCAGAGATGCTATTGGAAAACATAGATGTTCACACCAAGTTTTCTATTCTAATCATTCTAATATCTACATCATTCAGTATTTTAGAGCAGAGTTCAGAGGTAGAGCAAAGGACTGAAAGCTGTGGACGAGGAAGGGTTTGTATATCCTGAATCATATATTAATAAACATTCACAAAGTTATTCCAAATTGCAGAAATATTCTATTATATAAAACACAAGAAAATGAAATGTATTAGTTGCGTCTATAGATTTTACTGAAGAATTAACACAAACAGAAACAAACAATTGTACAAACGTAAAACAAAAATAAATGAAGATAACACCAAAAACAACATTTTATGAAATGTAATCATCCCTTATGTACAAATAGTTCAACCAGGTGTTGGTATACACTTACTCTATACACTTTCTCTATACACTTTCTCTATTCGCCAAACTAAAACCTTTTTTTGGTTGTAGATAAAATAAGTAAACGTTGAAATCATCTCTTGGATCATTAGGGACTGTTGCTCTTTTGTCAACCTTGAACTGATTCACTGATCAAGGGAAAGAATTATAGAGATTCACATGTTTAAAGTGGATAGTTTTCATTTTAATTACTTTCACTAGCCTTGCGTCTTATCTGAACAGCTAAGCTTTTTTTAAATTTATTTAGATCTGTTCAGTATATTTTACATCGCTTTTATGTTGCATAAATGATTGAGAACTTCCATTTTTCTTAAATATTACGCAACAATCCTGAGCATAAAGAAAAGTAGTACACATTACATTCCAAACGGTTTTAATGTTTTTATTTGAACGTCCCAATTTGTCAAACAATCACTGTGTATGTGTGCATGAGAATGTGTGATAGGCTTGGATAGTTCAGTTGTTATCTTGACTGGTACATAGTATGAAATCATATGAGAAAGTTATGAGCAATTTAGACAGTTTAATGAATTTGAGGAAATTAAAAAATAGATGTACAAATTATATAGAGTAATGCAACTTGAATATTAATGCAAATATATACGAAAAAGTTTAAACAAATAAAATTGAGTTTTATTAATTATTCAACTATTCCTGCAAATTGATAAGAATGATTTTTGAGGATTGTCATAGCATAATAATAAGATTTTTATTGGTAATACTATTCAGCAATGCTCAGAGTAGTTTTACAGAATGATTGTAAACCTAATATAAATACAATTACAAAAGGAAAACAGCAATGCCATTCATTTAATTTATAACATAACTTAAGTACGTAAGTATTTCAAGAAAAACATTTTTTTCCCTTCATTTTGAACGCTTTACTTGAATAAAGGACACGGTTAAACTAAAATGGAAGAACATCCCCTTTAAGTTTAAAAGGTTCTATTATATATTTATGTTAGTATTACTTGTCTATTATATATTTATGTTAGTATTACTTGTCTGTTTTGGCAACGTTTAGTAGGCACACATTTAGGAATCGATGAAATCTTATGATTTAACCAAAAGCGTTAAATCAGTTAAAAGTACTGTTTGCAATCGAGTCGATATCAACATTTAAATCAAGGAGTTTTTGTTTGGTTTTTCACCCTAAACACATTCATTGATTCTTAATGGCTTAATGGCAATTAATTATTCAGATTATGCAGTCCATAAAATACTTCATGAAACGTTGCTTCATTTCCTGATGATCTACACACTCTACTTGTGCTCGCCAGTAATAACAGCAATAAGTAATGCAATCAGATAACCGTTTGACAGTGATTCAGTAGTGCTCGTTGTAGCATGCTCAACATAAATTAAGATTAAACATCGATAGAGCTTGATTCTTATATTGGTTTAGAAGATGAAACTGGGTGACAGTGCAATAAAGTCGAATTTGTTTTTAAGTTCATCGAAAATGCAGTGACCTTGAGGCCTTCAGGAATACATGTGCGTGCGGTCACGCATATGTACGTATGTATATTGTGCAAGTACCTCACCGTAGAGCAAGGTTTAGTATGTTAGTCTCACAGACCATTACAACAGTTGTGAGTCGTAAGTTCGGTCTTGACTGAATGTCACACACTTGCGGGCTTTCGCAAGATTAACCCGGGTTTAGCGTCCATCTTAACACAAAGATTAGTAAATCAGTCTCGCCGACTAATTTACTAGCGTAGCGAGTTCGATCATCAATGCTGTGTTCATATGCAATACAATATGCAATACAAAGTAAATATGCAATACAATATGCAATACAAAGTAAATATGCAATACAATATGCAATACAAAGTAAATATGCAATACAATATGTAATACAAAGTAAATATGCAATACAATATGCAATACAAAGTAAATAACCCTACCCATCGTGCATTACTAAAAACAAATGTAATGTCAGAACCCATGAAGGACGTGGAACTGGTGGAAGTGGTGGAACTTAGTGGGAGATCAATAAGATTAGTGATGGTATTTACTACACGGAAAGCTGGACCATAAGTTGGTTTCAGGAAATGTAAGTTTATCTGTTTTATGATAATGAAATGGTGGTTGACGTTTTGGTGAACGATCCCTACTCGCTACTGAGTAGCCTTGATCCTAGATATAAGAGTCATATCCACGTGTCAATTCGGTAAGAATTTCGCCTCGATTCGCTGATACGCATAGGGCTACTTGCTCAAATATATCCATACACACTAATCCGGCATGTCAATTAAATCCCCTTCTACTACCGTTATTATTGTTTGTGTCTGCCTTTGTGTGCTTTCCTCTATATTGTGTCATGTACTGATTGCTTGGGGCGTATTGTGTTAAAGAACTCGACCTGTTTCATAACTATTTGGACGTTTGTGTTTGGGTTCTCTTAAGCAATGTTCTCAGTGAATGAATATTTACCGTGATTGCTTTAACTGTACTACCGTTATAGAACTATCCTCATCTCATAAAATGAAATCAATTCTTCATTTTTAGACAGATGATAGATTAGAATAAAATTGGAAATTAACTGAAATTGATTGCTCAGATATTATCTCTATTCTACCTTCGTTACTCGCCAGGATAACTAATCGCGTCATCCACGTTTTTATTTATTTTTCAATACATTTACTTTTGTTTTCATTAGTCAATCAATTATATCAAGCATATTATTGTATATTCTCAGAATTAAGTTACGAATTCGATGTTTCCTATAGAATGTAGAGAATTCTACAAATTTATATTTCTCAGAATAAGTACTAGTCAAACAACAATTTTACGTAGAAGTTGACTTTTACTGGATATAAAAATACAATGATTGGGGAAAAGAAAAGCATATTGACTTATATCATTTAAGTGTACATCACGTGGCTGTTTCTTAAAATCCCACAAGCATAAATAGGAGATTATAAATGAGAAGCATGTTATTTTATTATGCGTATGCACATGACATACATACACATATGTTGTGTGAGTTTTATGCTTGCGTGTTTGAGGGTGTGACTATTTTTATGTCAGTTTATTGTGTGCATATAGAATGCAATCAACGTTGAGCACATTTAGACGAGTTAGAAACGTTATTACCTGGCATTTATCCCGGTGAAGATTTCCAGTTCTTCATTAAATATACCATACAATCTTCTTCATTAAATATACCATACAATCTTCTTCATTAAATATACCATAAAATCTTCTTCATTAAATATACCATAAAATCTTCTTCATTAAATATACCATAAAATCTTCTTCATTAAATATGCCATAAAATCTTCTTCATTAAATATACCATAACATCTTCTTCATTAAATATACCATAAAATCTTCTTCATTAAATATACCATAAAATCTTCTTCATTAAATATACCATAAAATCTATTAACTTTTCAGACTAAATCTAATTACATTATTGGAAAAATCCATTTGAAAACAACTTAAAACAAAAACATGAAATATACCTGAAAGAATATAGTAGATATGAATTGATTTGATTACTTACCATCCTAATCTTTCCTAATGAAATAAATGATCTCTACGAATGCTGTTACCATTCCCGAATAGTGTTATTGTGGATCGCACTTCATCGCTTCGATCTACCCGACGATGAAGACCAGAAAAATAACAGAAATATATTTCAATACATGAGGTTACTATGCTTAGCGAGACGCATCACCCAATGACACTTAGCAAAATACAAATACACTAGATTGAGTTTTAAACATCTTTATCTGTTTGGGTATTTTTCTTTTTTTGTTTAATCAAGATTGCATTCATGTCACCACTAATAGTTTAATTTGTCAAATAGAAATTGTTATTTTCATCCTTTTTTATTTACTGTTAACCATTTTACATCCCTAGATGTTTATTGATCTTTTGAAGAATCTGATCAAATCCTGGGGCAAATATCGACCAGATTGGCAAGCCATAACAGAGGCCGCAAGGCCGCATATTAAATACGTCATTAAGAGTACCAAAAGCGGTGGAATTTTTAGATTTTTTAACATGTGGTCTTCATCAACAAAATTGATGTGCATGAAATGCAATAATATTTTATATCTTATCACTAGCAGGAATAATATTTTATATCTTATCACTAGCAGGAATATATTTTATATCTTATCACTTATAGCAGGAATAGAAAATCGTAAAGCAGAGGTGAAGTCCGTACTCGAATCACTGAATGAATGGTAGCCAGAAATCAATTTGATTGTTTTGTGTTTGTCTCTGTGTGTGTCTCAGTGTGTGTGTGTGTGTGTGTGTGTGTGTGTGTGTGTGTGTTTATGTGTGCGCGTGCGCCTGTGCGTGTGTGTTTGTGTGTTCACATGCTTGATTGGAGACACGGTTGTATGTGTATGTGATCTCATTAAAGACATGTCTTTAATAAACAATAGATGTCATAAGAACGGATAATGACCAGAACTATATAAGTTGTTAACGCTCAAATCAGTAAGTTGCTGCCTAAGCGAAAAATAACATCTGACCATTGCAAAAATAAAAGGGATTAAAGGAGAGATGTTGAATCTTCTTAAAAGAGTTGCTACAGCAAAAAACATCTTTCTCACTCTATACACACACACACACACACACACATATATATATATATATATATGTGTGTGTGTGTGTGTGTGTGTGTGTGTGTGTGTGTGTCAGGCCGTATCTCACCTTAAAACTCTATTGCGCAAGTCTTGGGACTTGAAAAGACATGAAAAACTCACCGGATCTCCGTTCGCGGAACCAAGCCATTATATATATATATATATATAATCTAGTTATATATATTGTCACATCCACAGACAGCGCTGTTTCGTCGTTTGTACGACTCATCAGTGTGGCTACTGATATATATGTGTGTGTGTGTGTGTGTGTGTAACTATGTGAAAGACGCACAGACAGGAGTGAGTGTAAAAATGATTTTATTTCATTTTTGGGTAACTAACATGTTTCGGCCTGAGTGGAAAGGTTATATATACTAGCTGAAGTACCCGTCTACAAATTTTACTTTCACTTCTGACCTCTTATAGGAGAAAAAGGTTTACCTTCACCTTTGACCCCTTAAAGGGATGAAAAGTGTCCCTATACTTTTGACCCATTCATCGAAATACTTCCCTTAACTTTTTATCCCTTAAAAGGGAAACAAAACTTTCTCTTCACTTTGACGCCAAAAAGGGGGAAACAGTTTCCCTTCACTTTTGAGTCTTTAATGAATTTTATATAAACATATAAAATAAGTCAAAATAAGAGAACGATTTATTCAAATGTAGTTCTTATTAATAGTAATTGCCACAGGATCTTGAAATTTATAAGAGCTTTTATCGAAAGTTGTTATGGAAAATGTTCTTTCAAGAAGAACCTTTATTTAAAAACAATATAGTGGACAAAATACAATATCATTTTTATGATGAGGTTTACAAAATGAAAATTGAACATTTGTGAATAATTTAACTTAGAACAATGAGTATGAAGTATAGAGACCGTTATTTGCAATAATTTCAGCACACCGACAGCCACAGGACATGGCAAGTTCTTTGCACAGATCTGGTGTTATTTTTTCAATTCATCTTCCAGTTTTTCCAATAAATCGGTTATTGAGCTTGGCTTTCGTTCCTTAACCTTGTCTCCTATTATCTTCTACAAGTTCTCGATGGGATTTAAGTCGGGACTTTGTGCTTCTTCAAAAAAATATTTCACTCGTTTAGCGGTGTGACAGGGGGCTGGGGCGTTGTCCTGCATAAAAATGGCTGGTTAGTTGGGAGATGTTTGTAGAGAAGGAAATACATGTTGCTTCACTAGAGTTTAGATATACATTAACATTTATCGTCCCATTAATTCCCACAATACGTCCAACAGCTTCAGAGGAGAACATCCTCCATACCATGAGACGTCTCCACCAAACTTTTTGACACACTTTGGCTTGAGTCTGTTGACTGTACGACATCGAACAAACTGTCTGCCGTCTGCTGAAATGAACTTTAGACCAAATCTCATCGTTCCAGACAACGTGTTGTTCTGCATATTCAAGTCTAGCCTTCTTATTCTTTTTACTTATGATAGGTTTAGTAGCTGGGGAACAAGCTTTCAATTCAAATTCGTTCAATCATCGGAACACTGTACGGTGGCTCACCTCTTTATTGAGATCAGCTTTGATTTGCCTTGAAATTCCTGTTGCAGTGTTGAAAGGATCATTCATAGCTTGTCTTACATGGTCGATTGGCTTTTCTTTGGTGAAACAAAAGATTTTGTTTCATCATACAATTTCAAAACTCTTGAAATTACACTCTTGGACCGGCCCAACTATTTTGAAACTGCAGAGAGAGACATGCCATCAGTCTTCATTTTGACAATTTGTTGTCGAAAGGCTGCTGCGACTTTGACGAGTTCCGGCATGTCTGGCAGCTGATGCAACAATGAGAACCTTGCTATCTATCATTTAGTGAGGTCAATATTGTCATATGCATGTGAGAAACCTCTAGGCGTGCCAAACCCGTTCTCTTGAACTCCACTGTATTGTTTTCAAATAAAGGTTATAGCAACTTTCGATAAAAGCTTATTTGAGCTAATGGATACGATTTCTATACATCTCAAGACACTGTGGCAAATTACTATTAATAAGAACTACATTTGAATAAAGCGTTCTCTTATTTTGACCAGTACTGTATGTACATTGAACGGAAAGTAAGGGTCCAGTTTAGCATTTTAGTTACATTGT
>VCCN01005374.1:290937-301634 GCA_006491835.1 Architeuthis dux | reverse complement strand
CATTTAATCCAAAATATCTATTCAGTCTCTCATCCATTTAAGACAAAATATGTATTCAGTCTCTCTCCCATTTAAGCCAAAATATCTATTCAGTCTCTCATCCATTTAAGCCAAAATATCTATTCAGTCTCTCATTCATATAAGCCAAAATATGTATTCAGTCTCTCATCCATATAAGCCAAAATATCTATTCAGTCTCTCAACCATTTAAGCCATAATATGTATTCAGTCTCTCATCCATATAAGCCCAAATATCTATTCAGTCTCTCATCCACATAAGCCAAAATATCTATTCAGTCTCTCATCCATATAAGCCAAAATATCTATTCAGTCTTTTATCCATTTAAGCCAAAATCATACGATTGTAATCAATTTCCTGTAAAGCTGTGCGCAAAATCCTTTAAATGATTTTATTGCTTCCGGCATTGATTTTTATTTGCTTTTCCTTAAAATACTTGAGCAGAAGAGGAAATAATAATTTAATTACATATTTTTAACAGAATTATTCAACATACTGTCACGGATAATATATTATTAAAATGTGTGTATAATTGAGAATTCATTGAAACAGGACGGTGATGGAAAGCATGTATTCAATTATATTTATGTATATGTTTCATTAAAGGTGATAAAATTGAACGTAAAATTTATTTTTCAATAAAAAATATCCCTTTTTAATAAGCCAGCTTTAAGGGAGTGAAATGAACAATTTCTATTTTATTCCTTTTTTTACTGCTTTAAGTCTAATGTAAAAGTCTTATAGCCATTGCCTTATGCAAGTGATTGTAAAATTTAGTGTTGATGTCCAATTTAGAAGAAAGCGATTGTTTCAAGGGGAAAATGATATCGCTAATCGTTGCATTAAATGGGCATTAACTGCAATACGCCTTAGGCAAAATTCATGGATGTTTTCAATCAGCGATTTGAAAATTTATGCTAATTAAACTCTAAAAACAGAAAACTTTAATTACCAGTCTGTTTTCGGGAAATTTTTACTTTCTGCTATATTTTTTGCCGTCTGTGGCGACTGACTGATTATAGACATCATTTATCAAATAGTGTTAAAGTTTGCTTTGCGAACCTTTTGATATTGTTAGCTCCTTTTCCTATTATTTTGCTTCAACTCTTCGTCTTGTCGTTTCTGCATTCATTTTCAGTGATATTAAAACTGCACAACAATAATAATTACCTGGTTGGTATTATTTTCAACAATTATCAACAATGTAAATAAACTCATCATTTCTAAATGCTGAATATTTTCTATGAATTTATCCTGTAACGTTCATCAAATTTTCAACGAACAATTCGCCTTTTGAAAAATTAAGAAGTACTGTCATTAAAAGAAAATTAGAAATTAGTTATGGTCGATCTCAGATAAGATAGCTGTTCAAGTTAACTTTTAAACAAAAGAGATTTAATCATTTGCATATCTAAATTGATTAAAGATCTTGCATTCATTAAATCTTTTTTTTTCACTAAAAATAAAGGGAATTTATGAAAACAAATTACCTCTTTTGGAGCCCGTAGAAATTCATATCTATTAAAATAGCGAATCATAATATTTAAACTGTATTTAATCAAGTTTGGATGAATCAATCTAATTCTTGGAAAAATGAATGGCCAGAAATCCAACTACCATGGAACCATGCAGCCAAGAAATACTCAGCATCGATAATTTAGAAGTTTTTTTGTTTGTTTATTTGTTTTACTTCGCTTTTTTTTCTTCATGTTTTTAGCTTTGGCCTTGTTAAAAATATTCAAAACAATAGAATCAACTAAATCTTTTAATTTTTGGAAGTAAAATATAGAATGAAAAACACTGTTAAACAGATTTAAAAGACTTCACAAATCACAGAAAAATTATTGCTTTATTTTTCAGTTACATTTCCCGGCAACTGTGAATGCAAAGATTAGTGTTTCAATAATTTCCTTTGATAAATGAAGCATCAATGATAGGCAATATTCATAAAAAATAAAATATATTTAGCATAACACAACCGAATACAATTCTTGGTCAACCACCTCAATGCAAATTATATTATCTTTATGCGAGACAGTGTGATTAAAACAAGCTTGTTTGGAACTCTGTTCACAACTACTTAATTCTCCATATAAGTAAAAGTTGTATATGTGGAAACAATTAATACACAACTGTAAAAAGCCAGATTATTATTTTTAGAATTATAATGTTCTAAACCAAAATCCTCATAAAAGATCATAAAACAATCGTGGTGAATAAGAAGTATTTTACATCATCATTAATTATATCATCTTTAGGGAGTTTAGTTAAGCGGAAGTTGAAATAACATGATGATTTATTTGTTTTTGTAATTGATGTATTTGGTGAGTTCTAGTTTGTTTATTGTCAACTTCCGATGTGATCAAAAAATAAAATCAAGACCCGTTATTATCTCGTTGTCGTAGATTCCTATTCCAAATGACCAGAGATCTTTATTTGCCAAAAACATTTAACACCATATTTTTCTCCGACGGTTGTTTCCAAGTTCAGCATACCAAAGATGTTGATTTGGGATAATAACATTCAGTTCAACAGAATTTGCTGAATATTGCAACATTAGTATCATTGATCACATCACAACCTCACTATGCCATTCGCAGTCAAATGGCCAAGAAGAAAGTTGTGTGGATACCTTTAAAGGAGCCTTAGTCAAGTCAAAAGAAGAAGGAAGTTGTGAAGAAATCTTTTCCTATTTTTATATAGAAGAACTCCAAATCCGAATGCACCCAACAGGGAAATCACCAACAGAAGCAATGTTCGAAAGACCTATTATAAAGAAAATCCACAAGGGACAAAACTCTGAAGTTTCAATACAGACAATACGGTCTTTATCAAAGACTTCATATCTGGAAAAGTAAAATGTTTAGCTGAAGAATCGTCTTGGGAAAGTGACATATATTCAGGGCCGGATCGTTTATTTACAAAAGGACCACCAATCAAATAAGACTAGGACACGTTGACAGTGAAACAACAATTCAAAATGAATTACAGTTACTATTTGAATTGTTATGCGACACAATTGAAATCCCCGCACCAAGTGTACCTCAAAGAACACCAAGAAGGAAAATGATTCCACAGGTGAATCTTTTTGTTTATTGTAACAGAGAACAACACCGCATATAAAATATGGAATCGCCTGTATTACACATATTCCTCCGAGTAGATTGGTCTGATCAGCATATTTGCCCCTCGTTCTTTTCTCTTGGAGAGCAACCAATATTCTGGTTTTATCTCTAGATTTAAGGAAATCTATAATGCATATATTGGCGATGGGGTATCTCCGATGCAGCACAATCATAATAATTCATAATTATATATGGATATCCCACGTAAATGCTTACGATTTAATTAATTTAATTGATTTGCTAATGTTATCGTGTGTGGTTCCTGCTAACGGTGTATATGAACCATAGTTCTGTTTATATGAACTATTCTACTTATAATTTCACCACAAGTGCTTTATTAAAAGTTCAATCAGATCAAATGTCAGCAAATAATATTCGACGAAAGATGAAATCATATTCTCTGTGAATGTTCATACTTCGAATGAATCTAAGAGTAAGACTAAGGAAATTGCCTGGATTTCGCTGGTTGTAATTGGAAAGCTTACAAAGCATTCAACCATCTTTTGTTTCTTTTAAATTTGGAAAAGCGGCATACCTTAAATAAGGACAAGCTTTATCATGTTCAATAGGGGGGAACATTAGTTTGAACAATGTTTAAAAAATAGAGCGGAAAAAATCTAAACTTTTGCAACATTTGCAGCAGATAGAAAAGAATTGCTGAAAGAATTTAGCAAGTCATCGGAAGTAAACTACGCAGATGTTTTTGCTTCCGAAATTAATGAGAAAAATATTTCATCTGGATATTGCCCAAAATAAAGCTAAACTATCATGATTTTCGTTTTTAAAGACTGACCTTAACATTATATTAAGCGCTAAATAGATACCTTCTCTTTGTACGGGTTGTCAACCCTGGCGGTGTGGTTCAGTTGTAAATTATCCTCAGGTGTTATGAACTGACACTTGAATGCTTGATCATGGCATCGCTTATCGCTGTAGGCAGGACACGAGTGAATATATTTCCCGATTAGTCTGTCTAGTGTTTTTTCTTTAGATTCAGTCTGAGACACACACACATATTTCAGTGCGAAAGAACAATCAGAAACACTTTTATTTGCAACTGCTTCATTACACATATGCAATCATATACAGATATGTATGCATGTACTTATGAGCACCCTCATTTAGAACAATTTACTCCAGTGATAATATTCTTTTTAATATAATGAAAGTAAGGTCTGAACGATTGCAAAAATTGTCACGTATAAAGGAAATAAAGGATGCTTATTACTTTTATAGAAAACAGTTGACAAAATGCTGGATACAAAAGAGATTACCTTTTGTTAAGTGTAATGTGCGATCTCTCGCATACACACAGGCGCGCGCATACATACACACAGGCGCACACATACATACACACAGGCGCACACATACACAAACGCGTGTTCGAAGTTGAAAGGAACAATTATCTTTTACATATCAGCTCTAAAATCAGTAAAATAGTGTTTGTCAAAATAGTGTTAAATCTGTTGACATTGAAAAAGAATAAAATCCTCATCTGACGCGAATAGTGTTTTAGATTGCTTTAAAAGTTGAAAAATGATTGTGGTAAAAGCAGAAATACATATAGTGACATTTAACAGTGATGACTATGTTAATCACTGGCCGACACTAATCCGAAGAGTGAAAACGTGACGCTACTCGACAAGCCAAAATTGAACCTTGAATTTTATGTTAGTTGTTCCAATATCACTATAACACTCTTGATATTTCCCCAAGTAAAACTGTCAATGTTGCCACTCTGGATGAGGAGCTTTGTTGTCATCGGACCACCGAGATGAAGAGCTGTAGTGGGCACATAAAAAGCGATATTAAAGGGGAAAGCCGCTTCAGTTCACAAGTAAATGACCATCAACTGATTTGAAAGTTGATGGAAGTCATGGCCTCCATTAAAGCACTCTTGCAGCTTGACAATCGGGTGCATATACTTAGCCGGTTGAAAGGCGTCTTGCAGATGTACTAATAGCATACATTAGCGTGCAGACAGCGTGTACACGATTGCATCGTACACTCGATCAGTTTCAAACTCTGATAATGCCGTGATATCGATATTGAATGCATTGAGAAGTAAAACATTGCTTACGAGTCATGTAGTATGACGAAAAGAACAGCACACTATAAAAGAGAGTATTGAAAATAATCACTGAATGAATATTGTTCTACAAAGAATAAAATATATTATATTACACTCTATTTTATATTATGACTTTATTTTCAGTTGTAGTCCTATTGATTTGATCTGTTGAAGATAATTGTATATTCTTTCATCAATTACACTTAAAGACGTTATAACATTTAACACATCCGAATTTTGAATTTCTTATATTAAGAAATAATAACAGAAGACTTAATAATAATTAGTAGTTACACATTCCTTAGATTAAAAAATAAAAGCATGTCAAATTCGTAATTATAGTATTTTTATGATATATAGAGTTTGATTAACTTCTAGTGCACCACCATTGCGAGGTAGCCTAACGGTTATTGGTACGGAAAAGGGAATCGGGAAACCGAGTTCAAATTTCGGCTGAGGCTGCTTGTGCTCGCAATAATAGTCTTGGGAAAGGCATGAATTCACTTCTCCCTGTGCTCTGTCCCCAAAACCTCTCGTCACTGGCATGCTACGATTGTTGATGGAGAAGATGGATGAGTGAACACTTGATGAAACCACCCTACATAACTACCTGTAATAGTAAAATGCTCCTACACCAATATTCAATCTTGAAAGGGCTAATAAATAACACCATTGGTAACATTTAGTATAAACTTGTTTTATGAATACACCTTTAAATATTACCTGAACCACGAGGGATATGATTTTAAATTTACTTAGCTAGTTTTCGGTCATAGACTTCAAGTGAAGAAATGAAATGAGATAAGAAGCTATTTAGAAATTCATAAGAAATCCATTCATTGAAACACCGACGCGTATGCTTCTGTAACGCATGCTTCTGTAACGTATCTCGGTTCATAGTCGGTTCATAAGAACATTTCTTAAAGATCCAAGTATTTATAAAATATGTTATTCTTTAAATAGGAATGTAAGAGCTTAAATGCTTTCAACTATGCTTCTATCCATTAAACAATTCAGGCTTTGTTAAAATAACAAAAACAGTGTCCGAGGATTACATAGGAGTGCATAATATGGTTTCAAACATCGCTTTGATTATTCTGTTTTGAAACATCTCATGTTTTTTGTCTGTGTATGAAAACGATGACTACACAGCACAACTTGTTTGGAGGTTCTTGAAATTCACAACGAAAAATTAGAAGCACCTTTGCCAGTGTTCTTTTTTCTTTATTTTCCCTTTTCTTTATTTGCACGCCTTCTGAACCATCTATTTTCAACTAGCTTTCTGCATAAAAAAAACATTTCTGCTCAAAACTTTGTATTTATAAATTATGTCTGCAACCGAATCGTAAAAATTTCAGATACCAACCATTCAATTACCTTGAATATTCGGTTGCGATAATATATCATTTTGAATATATCTTAATTTTTCAACAGTTAGATTTATCAGCTGCTGATTAAAAGTTACGCAATTTATTTTAGGATTCTGTGAATGGCATTTTCAAGAAAACTATGTTGAAGTTAGTCGCGTGGAAAATCTTTAAAAAACCTTTCTAGCATGAAATTAAACTGCAATTCAAGTTTAAAGCTTCAAAACCAACAAATCTTTTACTTATTTTTAAAACAATTTTAATGATGCTAAAGAGTCAAAGATAATTTCTTTATTCTATTTTCTAATGTTGAAGAGAAAAAACCCTATCATCAATCATAATACGGACAAAGACTTCTAAGAAAAGAAGTTGCTAATTCGTCCCAATCAGCAGATGTCCATTGTAATCTGCATGTGAACAAATGTTGCAGAAGTTTCTTTATTTAATTTCTTTTCCAGTCACTGGCTTTTCCGGTCGAAGGACCAATTGAATTCATAGTTTCGGTTCTTGATTAGCGGCACTATCTATGGGATCAATTATATTTCTTCGTCGACATCTTTCTAATTGTTCTTTAACATACATTGCACAATTACACTGGCTTCAAAAATATAGAATACTTCGCACTTATCCAAAATAATGTTGATTCTAAGTGATATTTTCAACCACCGCCAACGCAATTATAACTACAACCACTAACTACTAAAACAACTACTACTACTTCTAAAACTTAGTAGTAGTTGTTGCGGTTCTTGTTGGGCTTGTTCATATTCGACTTCTACCACTTCATTTTTTTTCATTGACTGCCTTTTTGCCTCAAGATACAATTCTTCATACACACCCTCAGATTCTTTCTCTTTTCACCTCATAAATTAACGGACGTAATGAGCAAGGCTAGCAGTAAGACCGTGCTCAGCACGTACTTCAGCGTCTCTATGCCCCGAAGAAGGGTTTTAAGCTAGTCTGTCAGTCTTTCCGCTGACGTCCCCTAACTTAGTCTTAACTATGGTTACTTTCATTTTCTGTGTCCTTAATTGTCTCCAATAGTCTGTGGACAAGGAAGCCAGCACACGATGTTGATGGCTTATGCCGAATAATTTAACGCATTCTAGGTTATTTACCTCCATCTGAATACGTATTCTTTGTCCTTTACTGAAGAACTTAGTTGATTCGCCGGCTCTCTTCAGCATATTATGAAAATGAAACCACTTTTTAGCATTCAAACAATACGTACATCTATGCGGAATCCTCACTTTTTTCTCTTTTCCTACGTAAACAATGCTTTAACCTTCTGTGTTCCACTTCCGCTGTCTACACGCCGAAAAACATATCTTTCTTTTCCTTCAATATTATTCTTAAAAATTAATTTAAATTGCTTGTCCAAAAAATTCACTTTCTTATTGAATAAAATAAACTACTTGAATTTTGAACGGATATAATTTGGTTGCTTCTGAAGAATGAGAAGCTGAAAATTATTGCTTTTTAGCCGAGGTCTCCAAAGGATTTAGAGACCAGCATTCTGGGTATTAATCAAAGTAACCTGAAAAGGCATATTGTATTTTTATAAAATAAATAAATAGAAATGATTTCTTTTTCAAATAGCAAATACTTTTCGATGGCACACAAACGAAAAGAGAGAATTTAACAGTTTTACGCCTTTATGTACATTACTTTGACTGCAAAACTCGTAAAAGCCTCCTGTGTATGAATAACTTTATAACGGACTTTCGAAACGTCTGTGCACACTTAAATATTCACAAAATCAATTGGCTATGAAATACAGCAAATGAATAATGGCTTGTGTAGAAATATCATTCTTTGTGTTTCTGTATTTTTCATACACAATCAGCATAAGATAAAATATTACTGACGAATAACATATAGTTACTGAATATGTTGAAAGATTTCTTTTACTGGCCAAGACTTTTAAAAAGCTGTTCTTGTCGAAATCTTTCTATTTTCATACGGGCATCAACAGGAAACAAGATTCAGGGCGCCTTATAGTATATCCTGCGCATTCGCAGTGCATTTTCATCATTTACGAACAATAACTAAACAAAATGTTGAATTGCTTCAAAACTGCTAGATCTTGCTCTCATCAGGCTCAATTTAGCCATTTTCAATACTTATATTCTTGTTTGAAGACAAGACCATGTTTTATTTTGTTTTTATATTTAAATTCAGTAAAAGAGCCAATTTTATCTTGCAGGTAAGTGGTAATTATTTGAAAGAGAATCTATTTCTTTGGTTGTCAAATTGAATTCCATATGGTAAGTGGCGTTTTATTCATTTTCTCCCTTAACTAGTTTCTTTGTAGGACATTGTTTTGTAGTATGTTCATCTTGTATCAAAAGTATTTATTTTTAAATTGCACGAGAAACAACAACATAATGTAACAGAGACAAACACCTTTTCATGTATTTGTTAACGCCGTGAACAGTAATCAAATACCCAGTACATTTTATTCAAACTAAAATTATTAACTGTGACAGATTAAATCTCTTGATAATATTTGCTGTTGTTTTATAGGGTCATTATTTTGTAGATTATTCAATTTGTTCCATGAAAATTAATGATACATTGAAAGATTGACAAAAGCAAGTCAATTTCACTAAAATGTTATTGTTTCATCATATCATTATTATCGAAATAGCTTAACTAAAACTATAAAATGAATTGCATGTTATTATTGTAACATACAATTCAAGAGATTGATAACGCAGTTAAAAAACAATCTCAACATAGAAATATCTCTACAGAAATGTTGATTTGTCTCACGTTTATATAATAATACATCCAAACGCAATATTCCATCCCTCAAATAGAAGATATTGTCTCAAATGAAACATGACAATATTCATTATTTATATACATGTGACTAATCGTCTCCAACATACCAGAAGGGTAATTTAGCCCTTTAATTCTCCATAAAGAAATCACCATTCATATATTATGATCATGATAGAACTTAAATGATCTCACTGCATCCCAAGTTTATTTTATGATGCATGCTACTAAAAGCACATTTTACATCTATAGCTCAAAATTAGATAATTATCCTTTCTTTGTTGACCATCAAATCAACAATTTATTAAAAGATATGAATATAATTTAATAACAATTTATCAAACAAATATCACTTTAAAGTGAATAACAGATATGAACTATTCCTTTCATATTCATGTTTCAAAATCCCCATATTCTAGCAACAAATAGTTTTTTTCTAATTCTTTCACACTTATCAAAATCAAATAATGAATGAAATCAACAGTACAAAATCTATTTTAGTTTTGTATCAATCTCAACAAAAGATGTGGATTCCACTATTTTGTTATTGAAATTTCTATGCATTTGGATTAGTTCAAATCTGTTAGTAAAATGAAAAAAAAAGTAATTACATTTAAAAACTGCTGGATGTATTTCTTTATATTAAAATCTGTAAATACTAAATATACCAATATTACTGTTAAAAAGTCTGAAATCTATTCCAAGTTGAGATGAATTCCTACTTGCTTCCTTGAAGCAGTTTGTCTGCAAAAGCAATGTAAGCACAAAAGTGTAAATATATTGTTTACTGAAGAACACGCAAATCTCCACATGAAAAAATAAAAGCATAATAAAGGGCCTTTCAAAAATGAAAGATGGTAAAATGATAAGTATGAGCAAGAGCGAAAAGATGAAAAGTCAATCCAGAAAGATGGCTGCTACAACGAGATAGACGTTCATTTAAGATTCAAGCAGTTGGCGCAAATGTCGTGAAATGCTTCTGACTTCAAAGAATATGCTTTCAAACCTCAGTTATTCTGGGCATCATAATTCAACATGAAAAAATGTTTTTTTTTCTTTTCCACTTACAAAAAATCAAAAGTAAATAATGCTTCGTTGAAAAGAGGCTCATTCAATGACTCGACTGAAAAATGTTGATGGAGAAAACTCATCTTATCCCATTACGCAAAGCGGAAGAGGCAAAAAGAGAAACACATCATTAAATATTATAAAGGATATTGAGCATAGACTGGCATTTAGTGGTAGGTGACGACGACGAGCGTTTTCTTTACAAACACCACTCTTTCTTTACGCTCATATGTTCTCCCTCTACCCCCTCTCTCTCTCTCTCT
>VCCN01005374.1:255197-267630 GCA_006491835.1 Architeuthis dux | reverse complement strand
TAAATACGAGGTGGATGAATAAGCCCATAGCCAGACACATTTTTCAGTAAATCACCTTTTAATTGGCACAATAATTATTTTCCTAAATTCTATAATTTTATTATTTCCATCAGACGTGTCAGCATCCACTGGTGAGATATGTAGCGATACTGCCTTTAAATACAATTGTATCGTTCATCTACATGTAATTGACACTTGCTATGGTAAATTGTATAGATATAAACTTTCACCTTATTCACAAAAAAAATGGTTATTATATTATTAAAATTATAAAAAGATCACATTGACATTGCTGTAGAACATTTCAATGATATATATAAAGTACAAAACTCTAATTAAACAAATTGTCACTCGTCAGAATTTTCTTTGGAAGTAGAAATTATTGAATAAACTGAAATAAAAATAACTACATTTTTTAACAAGTTTTCTATTAAATTTATGATAATGGAAAGCATTTAACAAAATGAACAATTTGTCATTGACAACTATTAAATAATTCAAATAAATTGAATTTTTGCATTCATGAATTTAAAATGGCAAAAATAAGAGAAATAAGAAAAAAACATTGAATGACGTATAATATATGATTACGGGAATACAGTTAAATATGAGTTAAAGTTTAAAGAATGCAAATTAAATGGCACAGTGTTCATGCTATTTCAAAATATTTACTTGTATGTTTTGTAAGCTTTGTGTATATCTTTCGGACCAAAATAAACGGATAAAACTACCGTCTAAATAAAAAAAGACCAAAATTTGATAAAAGCACAAAAATATTTTTTAATTAAACCAAGTGTCTGAAATTCTGAGATGGGTCATTATTACAAGTCTGAAATTCTGAGATGGGTCATTATTACAAGTCAATGAATTGTTTAGGCTAATAGTGTGTGCTCCTTGTTGGTCTTATCACTGTGATTAGGCCGATGCATTCTCCGGTTTTCATCAGGTCTGAAATTCATCTGCTAGTAGGGGTTTCCTACTATACATACTTCCAGATCTGGGCATCAGAGATTCCGGAGTAAAATCATGAAGTCGGACAAATTTGAAAAGAGAAAGGACAACATCAACCTTTTTGAAATGAGATCCACATATTAGATAGGGAACCTCAATGGGAAGTGTGTAAGATTAAAGAAACTGCTTATACGAGCCTGATAAAGGGATGCATATGCCGGGCTAATATAGAATTCAACTCGATGTGAGTACCTATACATACCTAAGCAAAAAACATCTGTGTAAGGTCGAAGAAAGCACCGGCCGGGACGTAGTGGTAAAATCACCGATGGTTTGGGAATCGACTTCTATGTAATTATTGCGCGTTTGCTCTCGAATTCAGTAATCACTGTGCTAAGTATACGCAATAAAAAGAAATAATGAATTTTCAGTGTCAGTGAGGGGCGACCTTTGCACCCCCTTGCCTTGAAAACTAAGAGCAAACGTATATTGCATTCACTGTGTACTGTTAATTCGTGTATATAATTGTAAGTTTGACATTTTCCAATCTTTACAAAATGTTAGCGTGTACGTTCTTGTTTTCATTAAAAAGTAGAAAAAACATAAAACAAAAACAACCGTTATAGTTTTTTTTGTGTGTGTGGGGGGGGGGGCATGATGTGTGTGGGTGTGTATGCGCTCGTGCGTGCCTGTGTGTGCGTGCGTGTATGTGTGATTTTATCGGGTTTGACAATTATACCGATAAAAACAAACATTTCGGTGATGCAAATAAAAGTAAAAAATCAGTAAATAACCAAAACGAGAAATTTAATTTTAATTTAATTTAACTACATATTTACTTATTTATTTATTTCACTCAGTTTTAATTTCATTGGGTAATTTTGATTATGCATTCTATGCAATACAAAACTAAGTTTTTACTGTAGAGTATTAGAAAAACAAACGATTAGAAATTGGAACGATATTTTGATCTGAAAAAGAAACGAAAAAATTCTCGGCAAAACTGACATGATAAACAAAACTATAAAATAAGAAAAATACCGTATGAAAAAAATTTATAATAATTGGTTTAAAGCTATTTTATTTTTAGAAGCAAAATTAAACTATAAGAAAATTAGTTTTACGAATGAATGTTTTCCTCTGGATTTCTTTTTAATCATTTGGTACATTTTTTTTGTTTCAGTTATGAAAATTCCCTTTAACGATGCTTATATTAGTTTTTAATTGCTTTTATATACTAATCTATGTATGTTTTTATTAGAATGACTACTGTTATTGTACAAATCCTAAGCTTCAAAACTAAGCAAGATAACAAAACCGAAAAAATTGTAAACATCCAACTTCCATAAAGTGTGAAAGTTTGCAACTTTCGCCGTGTCTACACTTGACGATTTTTACACTCGCCTCTTTATGAATGTTTGATGTATAAATCGTCATGACTTTCATTTTTACCTTTTCTTTTATAATATATAATTCAGTTATAAGTACATCCTGAAAATCCGTTATTAGAAGAAGGAAACATTAACTTAAAGAACATTGCCAAAGTTTTTTTCTTTGACCTTTTATTTGTAACAAATGAAAATGTACAATACTCTTGTTTAAAAGATCACAAGCATTTTCATTGAGTAGCAATCTTCTAACAGTTTAAAATACAAAAAATAATTTGAATAGCGTGATAACTTTTTTTTTCTTTTCTAAACACCTGTGCAATTAAACACATGAACAAAAGACATGAAAACAAAAATTGCTTTAACTTTCGTAGCCTGACTTAATACAGCAATACTTTCAGCTGACAAGTTGAAACATTCTCAAGGGATAAATTATCGTGTATAATGATTCGATCGTAGATTCAAATATCATCCGTTTTCTTGATTAAAAATCACTGATCAACAATATTTATAAACATTAATATCACTCAAAAATATTATTATGAATACAGGTCTGGTTAGTCACTCAATAGAAACTGTCACGTGACCAACGTCTTTTGGCAGCATGCCGTGGGTGGGGGGGTGATCAATTAAAAATTGGAAAAAGGGGTGATCAATGAATAAGTTACTTCTCTCGCCTTGTTTAAAAATATTCGAATTTTCAAAAAACAATCGTGAAACAAACTTAGCGACCAATTTAGCATAAACTTACATTGTAAATTGACCCAACCCAACCTCCCATCCCAACTAAAAACTTACTTTGTGGGTAATTTTCAAAAAACAAAAACACCGATTTTTCTAGACATAATAAGGAGTAAATGTTTAGATGTTCAGCCCTCTAGTTCCATTGGTGCGGCCTGTACGCGTGACACATACATAGCCAACCAAAATCACTTAAAAACTGAAGAAACCTATGTTTCGGGTGACGGTTTCTAAAAACAAATGATGGCTATATCCTTTCCTTCGATAGATCTTTTCAGAATAGTTTCCTCTCTTTCTTTTGATTTTACATTTCTATTTTTTTTTAATTGCATTTTCTTTTAACCTCACTTGTTTCCATGTTGCAGTCTTATTGAACAATTTACTCAATGTTTTTGGTCTATCAAAATCGTCTACAGCAAAATGGGATTTATTATTTGAAATTGTTTCTAGTCAAAAGCCAAGTACAACACGCGACAGTAACTGGAACAGTATGTGACCGTCTTTCCCGTGTTATACAATAGTTTGTTGTCTCGTTTTTGGAACTATAAACCATTATTCCAGAGGAACAATGATCAAATACAGATAATCGTACAATTCCAACCGAAATTTTGAACATCAGATAATTTGTTTTTTAGGCTTCGTTTTTTAGGCTTCATTAGTTTTTTGAGGGCTTTTTCGGTTGTAGAATATGAGATTGACAAGAGCCTATTCTGTTTATTCTTTTCTACATATTCATTCTATTACATGATTTGAGGGGATAGACTTGGTCTCCTGAAATCCGTTTTTATTGGCATCCAGTTTATCAGTATTTATTACAATAGAGAATTATATATTTTCATTGAATTTTTCATACTGAATAATTTTTCATATATTTTATTCCAGAAAAAGAATTAAATCGAATATTTTGTAAAATATTTGTTAATATTCATTGTCAAAACATTTTATAAAATAACCAACTTAATCGTTAATCTATTCCTGTAGTAATTTGCTGTTCGAATCTCGCAAAATCGTGCTGAACTAAAACTAAATGTTAATTTTAGGTCAAACTTTGACTTTTAAAAGTACTCACAAAAATGAGCAATTATCATTTTTATTCAAAACTTCAGGTACCGTAAACCGAGGTAACATCGCGGGGTAACTTTGAACAATAAATTTTTAAAAATGCACAATAGCCGGTATTATTATTAAAAATACATCTAATTTGGGTTTCAACAGAAAATTATGCTATTCTCTAATAACAATTCCGGCTATTGTGTTTTAAAACAATTTTGTTATTTGTTGTTCAAAGTTACTCCGCTGTTCAATGTTACCCCGGATTACGGTAGTCTCTTATATTCGGAATTATAATGTTTATCT
Source organism: Architeuthis dux (assembly GCA_006491835.1). Lineage (NCBI taxonomy): Eukaryota > Metazoa > Mollusca > Cephalopoda > Oegopsida > Architeuthidae > Architeuthis > Architeuthis dux. The sequence goes on along the minus strand of VCCN01005374.1, from coordinate 263,194 downwards.
ACGGAAGCACATAAAGTAGGATCATTTTTTTCAAATGTTTTCGTGTCAGTTTCCACGTATAAACTGATGAATAAAATATTCAGTGATATGCGAATAATCACGACAGCTTTAGTTAGTTTATTAAGATGCTACCCGTCGGGTGGGATTATCGGCAAAACTGCCTAAGGTGATAACTCGTTCGTCACGCTTTTTAGTCCGACTGTCATAGTCAACGTTGTTTCTATTACTCGATTCTCTTCGGCTCCTCGTTGCCCTCGATCACCTCACTTCCCATTAACCTACTTTACTACAATGCTTCTTGGGTGACAACCAAAGTTTATTATTATTTATATTGATGCATCATTTGAAATTAAACCAGGTTTAGAAACTGATTGACCGGACAGTTTTCTATTAGGAGTCTATCAGTCTTGGTGAAAAATACTTTTGCTAATATGTTTCTCTCGCGGGTTGTTTTTTCCACAATCAGTAAATACATGATTATTTAATCTACTTTTTATGAAGATATATTTATAATCCTGCGTATTTAGATTTACATATAATGCAATTACCGCCGTCCTAATTAAAATTAAAATAAATATCGCAATAAAAAAAGGTGAAATCACAACGAAAGCAGACAAATTAAGAGCGATAGAGAGAGAGAGAGAGAGAGAGAGAGAGAGAGAGAGAGGGAGAGAGAGGGAGAGACTTTTACACATCCCGTTTAAAATGTCACTTGTTTGTGTTTCAGAATTTCGGGAACTACAAATAATCAGACAAACATTGCAACCAGAGAATTAGCTCGCCTTTTCTATAAAATAGAAACATTGAAACACTGCAAAATAAATTTTGAAATTAAATTAATGAAATTAAGAAGAAAGAAGTAGTCCCGAAGGGAATCCTATTTCCACAAGAGAAACCCCCCCTCCAACACACACACACCATTTTATGTAGGAATACCTGAATTATACGATATGTTCAAATATTCTGTTATATGATCACAGTCATCGATTTGATTATTAGCAAACATTGATGATGTGATTTAGGATTTTATTTTCACAATGGGGAAATTGTATTTTACATTTTCATTCATTCTTAATTAAGTGCGCCAAAAATATAGTTGTATCTATTTACTTTTAAATAACATCTACCGAAATTTTAACTGTTTACGAAAACAGTTTTTTAAACATGCAGCTTTTAAAATTTAGCAATTGTAAAAGTAAAATTTAAAAATGTAACACCTATTCAAGTAAGTGTAACTTTTCGGTTCATCGTAATATTCGTAATCGCACCCAAGCGTTATTCTGAACTCACCTTGCTGCATTGTCTGATCTTTTTAACCATGAGAATGATCTCCCTTTACAATGATGACAAGTTTCTTATAATTTGACTCCGAATAGAAAAGAAACAAACAGATCCTACAGATTCAAGCCATTTACTCACAGCTATATTTACAATCACTTTTTTGTTTTTTAGAATATGTCTAAAATTATCATTTGTAATAAACTGCAGACAACATTAATAGAAATCTAATAAATAGATTGTTCATTAAAGTTGCAAAACATATTATTATAAGAAGCTTTTTGAATTTCGTTAAGTACAAAAAGTAGATTGTAGAATTGTTCTAAAACAAGTACAAAATATCAAATATTATCAATACCCTGCAAAAAATTTTTATAACATTAGGTCCCAGATATTAGTAAATAGTGAAATATTAGTAAGAAAAATCTCTCCTCTAAATAATTATTTTCGGGTTGTTTACAAGCATTCTATTTCTGTCACTTATTGTACAATATTATGTTTATTTAGGAGTCTTAAGTCACAGAAGAAATTGTTTCCAAAACGCGACACATTAGAAGATTTAGTTGTGCCAGCTTGAGATTTAATTAAAATTCTCCATGTCATAAATTAATTTTTACCCCTATCTCTCTCTCTCTCTCTCTCTCTCTCTCTCTCTCTCTCTCTCTCTCTCTCTCTCTCTCTCTCTCTCTCATACACGCACGCGCGAGCGCATGCGCGTGCAAACACACATATACACTTTATGTATATGCGTATATGACACACTATGTGAATGTGTATATGATACACTATGTGTATATGACACACAATGTATGTGTGTGTATGTGTGTGTGAAAACGCATAGCATACAGATGACAGGTGACACCTGTTAGTCACCCATTGTCGTTACCTCTTGTTTCAGGGCCTAATTTCCACACGACTTTCGGATAAGGGCAGCCGCAGCAAAGCCTTGTGCAGCAAAGCCTTGTGCGGCTGTGACGAATGGAACATATACAAGCATAATGAACATCTTTGCACGTGCATACACATACACACACACACACACACACACACACACACACACACACACACACACACCAATGTGTATTTTTATGCATAGGATGTACCCAATATGTGTGTGTGTGTGCGCGCGTGCTTGTGTGAAAATAAAGGTTTAAGTAAAAACAATAATAAAATACAAAGTAGAGAAAGTGTGAAAAGTACAAGGAAAAGCAAGTGTGAAAGTAAGATGAGAGAATAGTATAGCTTCGGGGAAATTAAAATTTGGTGATGACCCTTTGGAATGTTAGAAGCAGGCTCAGTCTTTAAATGATATTTGAACTGTTTTTGTTTTAGATATATCACACTCTTCAAGATGTATCAAGCATCACCAATACTTTCATGACGTTATCTGATATTGCTGATAGCTCATCATTGAGGCAGAGGAGAAACAAGAGAGAGTATTGAAAAAATCCCTCCCTCTCTCTCTCTCTCTCTCTCTCTCTCTCTCTCTCTCACACACACACACACACACACACACACACACACACGAAAAATGCTGCAACTATGGATAGAATGCACCTTTGGCTATCTGCCTGATCTGACCATTCTCATAGAAATATCGCCAGCATCACTGAGAGTCATCTGTATTAGCAATGTGAGCACGATGGCATTCGACCCTGTAAAGTCAGATATCCGGTCAGTTTTCTTTCAAAGACCATTTTCATGGCAGAAATGACTTTAAAAAATCCAAATACGGGTCAGAAACATGAAAACAAAAACTTTTCAACTTTATTCTATATCTGAAACAAAACAACTATTTCCAATTTAACCAGATGTGACCAGATGTGTGCAAATATGTCTTGTGCAGGTAATGACCTATCCCGAAACGTTCTTGAATCTAGGCTTTATTCAGGCTTTCTCTGCATTCCTGGGTGTTTCTGCGTATCTTTCTTCATTTTCATCTAGTATATTAGAAGTAATTATCATGAGAAGACAACTTGGCTTTTCCCCTCTTATAAATTATTCATGAGCAGATGTCATCTTGGCATGGAAATGGAAAGTAAAATGAAATAAATTAAGATATGACACTTCATCAATCACTGAGACATAGTTTGATCTAGATAGTTTTGAATACAAGAAAAATTAATGCCACTCTATTAATCATAAAACAAAGTTTATTATCTGCAATAGATCTTTTATCGTTTCATCTGAATTTATAAGGCCTCACCCATTTATGGTATATATGCTATTATCGAGTCATAATAGTTTGTTTGCTGATAGTGAACTGGTAAGTGCTTTCTTATAGCAAAGGTTATTTATATAGAGTCTCAAATATGAACCAATCATTACAAAAATATCATAGCGTATTTTTATTTCATTCTTAAATTAGAATCTTTAAATAATAAGGTTAATATTGAACACTTTATTAAGAGTTTATATGTGCGAGTTTTTTCAAAGTATAGCAAATAATGGAAACATATGACAATATTATTTTAATAATAATGTGGACTCTGTGGACACCTAGCCGTGGAGCAATGGTTAGTAAACTAATCCCGGGGACTATTAGTGTTGAAGTAGATTACCAATGGAAGATTACCAATATCAATTCCATTCTTGAAGTTATGCCACGACAAAGACTATCCAAGTATCTAGTTATAAGCATGTCCAAAAAGGCCGATTATTTCTATAATCAAGGAATTCTTATTTCAATGCTTTTATGCGTCTTGTTTTATTTTGCTATTCTCATTTTAGCGTCCGTTTAAATGCTAAAAATATTATTTTCACTTCATTCGCCATATTGACACAAAAGAATCAATAACATTGTATTGTATTTGGATAATTGTGGAAGTTATTGGAATATTTAAAGGAAAAGCATGAATGGGAATACACATTCCGTCAATAAAAAAACAATTGACAGAATATGAAAAAATACTAGTAAAATGTTACGAATTTCAGTAAATTAAAACGGTAAGGAATGTGCAAGCTCTTAAGCTTGATCAGTAGTAACATGAATGGAATCTAGACATAGTACAAGACTGCAATTTTAATAAACCATATTTTCCGATCAACTTTTATAAATGAGATAGTAGTCAATTGTTATGTAATAAGTAGTATTTAAATGCTACTATGCAGTATTTTAGAACAATTATTACGGATCTTTCCCAAAGTGCTACAGATGCCAAATTGATTTTGATTATGTGAGTCTCAGGTCATGCAAAACTGAACGATGTAGAAGGGTGTGATTATATTTGTGTTTATGAAATAATATAATTATACATGTAGATGGAATAAAGAATAAAATTAGATTAAGAGGCAAGATACTTAGTGCAATATTAAATTCGGCATTTTTGTTGAAAAAGTAAATAATTTCAGCTTCATAAATGCACAATTACAAATTTCTAACGCGATATTCGTAGAATCATAAACTGTTTCAAATATCTTTCATTGTGTGCACTCAAACATTCATGATAGGGTAGAAATGTATATCATTTCAAATAGCATACAAAGAAAAACGTTTGCAATTACAGTTATTTACATATTGTGTGATAACATTTAAAATTCATCACCTCATAAGATTTTCTCAATCAGTTGTAAGGATAATGTTGAAATGGAAACTTTTAACGAGTGAGTGAGTTGATGATAGCACATGTACTCAATCTTTCTTTATCTAATCCATTTAAAGTTGACCAGAAAATGGAGTTTACTTGTACAGTGAGAAGCATGCATGAATCTGAAGCAAAACAAGCAGCAGAAATATATAAATCTACTGCTAGCTATGGCACTCACGTTCGGATATGTCTAATTCTCGTCACCCACCGGTAAATGTCGCTGCAGTATCGCCCTCTAAAAGGCTGTGATGCCCCCTTTTGGTATTCTGTTAATGTATCGCCTCTGGCAATTTTCCCTACTAACAATTTCACGTCAGGGTGTGTAGTGGGAAGCTAAATGGGACTCTCCCTGCTGGCTGGCCGTAGTAATAGGAAAATACATGGCTTGGTCTTGAAGTTGCTAGTCGTTCTCTTTGATTTGCATGCTATAAATAAACAGTTTATTTCCGGAGGCCTCAAACTGTACACAAAACGCGACATCATCACCATAAAACTCATCATCTTCATCATCATCTTCATCATTTACAAAACTTCATTAACTATATTATCATCTTCTCATAAACAATGTATTCTTTTTCATTGGAATGTAGTTATATATTCAATTCCCAACTAAAGATTGCGATTTTACTAATATATCCAAATGGACGTAATACATGCAATAAGTGTGAGAACTTAATTTAATTTTTAAGAAGTTCGTATAAGTTATTACTTCTTACTTCCTGTAGATATAATTCATTTGGAGAATAAAAAGATATATGTTGTTTTTTTTTTCGTATTTCAAAGCTTACAACTAACTTTTCATCAATGCTTATTTATTTTAAAGTCTTTTGAATTAATCAAAATGACCATTAATATCAATACAAATGGAACATCAAATAAGTCGTTCATAACTTGTCAAAACTAATTATAGCAATTAAAATTCACTCTGTATCGTTATGAAAAGGAAACATTGCATTCCCTTAACAAGAGGTTAAATAAATATGTTTACTTCATACGAATGTGTTGTGCGCACGCGCTTATGTGTGTGTCTTAGCGAGTGCAAACAATTTTCTGTAATGATATAATTCATTATGAAAATTATGAAAATTTCCCATAACTGGAATATTTGTTTCTAACAATGTAATTACATCATTATTTTTATTGTAGTAACAGTAAAAGAAATATTTGATTGTTTTCATTTTCACAAAAAAACAAAAAATAGAACATTATTTTCCCAGTTTTATTTTTTTAATTATCTAAACTTATTTTTAGAGACATTTATAATCAAAGCAAACCTCTGCTAAATGTAGAACGTGGGGAAAGAGGCAAACACCTTTACCTTTATAAAGCAATGTAGAAACTCTTTTACATTTATAACAGTTAATCGATAGGTATTTATCACTTACCATAAAATTGGGTCATTGGCAGATAATCTTAGGATTTTGGCATTTTTTCTTTTCCGTAGTATTATAAAAATAGTAAAGCCGATAATAAATGATGTCAGTATCATGAATTGATATTCATAGAAGTCATAAACTTTCCGAAATTGCAGTATAATTGTCGAACATATTTAAAGGATTTATATGTATGCATGTGATAGATACAGTGTGTGTATGTGTGCGTGTGTGTGCATACCCCGTGCATACAGATATGTATGTGTGTGCGCATATATCTGTACATGTCAATGTATGCCATGTACACATCTAATTATTTCTATATAGATCGGAGAATTGAATTTTAAGATTCCGTCATCTTGTATAGCTATTAGATTGGTAAAAGCAGTAATCTCCAAAATACAAATATTTCTTAAAATATATAAACTCATCAGCAAAAACAAATCACAAATATATTTATTAAAGTTTTTTTGCTGTAAAGAATTTGAACAGCGAAATAAATAAATACATTTTACAACTGATTTGAATTGTTATCGGCAAATTGCAAATTGGGTTGTTTGAAAAAATGCATAAGAATAAAATATTTCATTATATGTGTGTATAATTATATGTGTGTATAATTATATGTGTGTATAATTAAGAATATTTCCCAATGCACATGAACCTGGTGTTCATTTATTCTTAATTATGACGATATTTTCGCGTACTCTATATCTTAACTAAATTCATTTTCGGAAAAATATGCTTACATTGTAAAGGAAAGAATCTGCTTTATAAACAGCAATTTCATTTGGAATGAAGAATTTTATTTGGAATCTACATTCAGATTATTTTCATATTTATGAATAATTTTTAGTTTTTAGTTCATTTTTAATAGTATAGATTGAGTTCTTTGAAATCACTAATTTCATTTACACTGTGAAAGTCTGGTCATGTATTTCTTATCAATTAAATGTAGAAAATGAAGAGCGGCAAATACTCTCGTCAACTCTCTAACAAGGAACTAGCCTGATAACGAATGATGTTTTAATTTTTAATTCTATCATTTAATTATGCTATTTTATTCATAAACATCTATTAGAAATGCTTTAAAGTGGCTATCACTTTGATCTCTGTCTCATAATGTAACAAGCAATATTTTTCATAAATTGTGCTTACTTCTTAATTAACTAATTTTTAGGAAAGAAAAACGATGCATAACTGAAAATTTACAAAATTGCATTACATTCAGTTTGTTGTTGCCATGTAATCTCACAAATAGGCATGCGTGACAGAAACTGATCAAGAAATGTATAAACTTCATCTCTATATTTGTACTGCAATATGTTCAATTCCCACATTTGAAAACAACAGCATCCCCTTCCACTCACAATACAGACGTCCCCCGTTATAACGCGGGCGTTGGGGGTCCAAGAAAGTGAACCGCGTTATAACCTAGTCGCTCTATCTGCGGGATGGGTATGGGCCATATTCAAGGGCGGGTGATAGATGAAAGACGGCAAACATCGTCTATCGTATAAAAGTGAGATTTGAACAAATAAACAAAGGCTTTTTATTAAATAATACCAGCAAAATAATTATTCAGTATTTAAAAACAAAATATATATTTACATCAATGACTTAATCCCTTGAACCCTGTATCTATTGGGGGTGGAATGGGGGAAAAACAATAATATGAAAAAAGTTTCATCTGTTGACTACTGAAATGATGTTGGTTAATTTATTTCATTCTTACAGTTGGTTTGCCGGCGTAGCGGGG
>VCCN01005374.1:213170-230591 GCA_006491835.1 Architeuthis dux | reverse complement strand
TTATTAAAATTATGCAGCAAACCCATTACACGGCATCAGGATCGAATTTTTTTTATTATTCAATGCGAAGTATCATAAAACTGAAAATCAATTTACATCAATTGATTGATCACATGTAAGAACAATCTTAAGATGACGCTTGTATTTGAGCACAACTGGTTTTCAGGTAAATACTTTTCCGGGCCCATCATCGTGACAGATCGGCAAGCAGAATTTCAAACCTTTATATCGCTTCCACTTTAGAATAATAAACACGATAACATTTTTTAAATTTAAAGATGAAGTTAAAATCTGATGAAAAAAATACATTTCTGAAACAAAATTTCATATAATTAAATTTTTAAAATAATCAATAATTTTTTTTTAAATGGGAGTGATGTGTCAATATGTATCCCCAAACTTGATATAGCGACTGTGATGAAAAATAGCGGGTAGCGTTTTCGTAGCGCAAAATACATATTTTACTCAAGAAGCAAAATCTGACACGGAAGGAACGTATAGTTTATTAATGTCTTTTATTATTGTTCTTTTAAGTTTTTATTGTGAATTTTTAGAATTTGTTTGGAAATTTTTCTTAAATGGATATATTTTTTCTTTGAAGACGTACATAAATTTTATAAGACTCACGAGAAAATTAGCTTCATAAAAATCAATAACATCAATTAAAAAAGTGTTTATTTAAAACTCTTCCATGTCCAAACTTGAAATCAAATTATTTTAAACTTGTACATCATTTGTGTTCATTAGATTGCAATTAGTCTTTACAGCAACCAAAACAATTATCTGAAATAGGATTTAAAGTTCGGAAATCACAAGGAAAAAATCGTCAGCGGAAATCAAATTAAAAAAATATTTAATCCCATTCCTCTTGATCAAAATAAATAGTTTTACATTGTTTTATAGGTTATTTATTTGACTGTGAATTTCGACAAAATATAAATAAGCAACGGTGAATTGATTCTAACTTAAGAATAAGGTAGAAAGTAGTCGCTGGCCGTACATTTGCATCCAGAGAACTATCATCATCATCATCATCATCATCATCATCATCGGCATCATAATTATTAACAAGAAAAATAATCTATTGCAAATACAGATGAACGAAATAAATAAAGTATTCAAGGAATCAGTATCGTATTACCATCTTTACATTCTAAACATCATTTTCCGTTTATCTAAGTCACTCTCATGATATCCACACGCAAACGGTGCGCGCCAGGCATACATAATACAAAATACATTTACCATATTCACTTTTACTAGTTTACTATTTTGTCACTTTAATTTTTGACTCCGTTATAAAGCCTTTCCGAGCAATCTTTTACACGTTTTCATAAAGTTTGTATCTATTTAGTGAAATCGTTTTGATCTAATGCTGATAAATACATACACACACACACACACACACACACACGGGAGCGCGCGCACACGCACGTACACACACACACACACACACACACACACAATAATAATTTTTTTCTTTAAACAATACCCCACCCATTCACTTCAAGATCGAGTAATAATACAAATAAATTCTGTAATTCTAACATTTGTTTGTAATCTCTCTTATGAAGCCATTCAACCTTCCTCGTCTTTCCTCGTGGATAAAATTACAAGTGTACTGGCTAATTTTTGTTTCAATAGCGCCCAACTCTGACTATTGCATTTCAAGTGTACAATACTTTTTCACCACTCTCCGTTTGACAATTAATTTGACTTGCTTCCTTTGGTGATCCAATTTCTGAAAAAAAAAAGAAGAAAAAAAACTCCTCCCACAGAGAATGATTGAACCAACCGGTGATGTTGCTATATTAGTGCTTGTAAAACCTGTTTTTATTGGCTGCAACTTTGAGATGTCTCTTTCAACTAGACATCGTCATTGCTTGTTATGCCCTATCATCAAAACTTGTGAGAAGAGTTCATTTCTTGCTGAAGTTTTCTCTTTTCTCAGACAAAGCGGTAGTTTAGCTAAATTATCATATATTCCTTCTCCAACATATTACGGTTCTTCTGTCACCTACATTTAACAAAAACATGTTTCGCGGAACTAGTTAAGAAATGGACGTACACTTGCTGACAAAAATCCATCGTACACACACATATCAAACACAATAGGCTTGTTTGCATACAAATTTAAATATCATAAAAATGCGTTAATTAAATATCAATTAAATATTTTAACTTTTGAGGGTTTTGTGGTGATGGGGAGGATCATATCCTTTTAAAATTTAGACTTGGTTGCTTGATAATTTTATTTGCATTAGAATAAAAATGTGCGTCTTTTAAATTAATAATCATCGTAATTCCTACTTAGGACTAAGACAAAGCCGTTCAATATGACGTTTAGCAATAAAGAACATATGGACGTTGTTCTTAATTAATAAAGACACGCGTGAATTGAATCGTAGGTAATTTGAGAATATATTTTACTGTTTATGTAGCCTGACTACTTTTGTGGTAAGAAAGATTGGTGAAAGCCTGGAGTAAATGACCACTGCTATTTCGATGCCTTATTTAGTTTGTTCGTCTGTTATCGATGTGCTACCAGGGATAGCCCCATCCTAACGCAGTAGCCTATTCTAATCAGTCTCTACGTCGACACAGTCGATCAATTAAACGTGTTCCCTGGACAATTAAGAAGGGAAAGTGTGAGTGTCAGTAAGGCAAGAGAAGGAGATCTAACTCGTGTCTTGCTGCTAAGCAGACAGTAGTTCCATCCTGCCTCTGCCTGGGGCGTACACATCAAGCCTCATTCAGCCACCACCTCAGAAAACACAGGACAGCAGCAGCAGCAGCAGCAGCAGCAGTAGCAGTAGCGGTGGCAGCAGGAGCAGCAGGACACAGACGCCAGGGGCTCCAAGTACGTACGTGTGCTTGACGAACAAAACTCCTTTTCTGCTCATCCGAACAAAATATGCCGGCAGCGTACGGAATTTGGGACTCTGAGGTGGTTAAAATTGTCTTTGTCACATTCTTATCTCTCTCTTCTTTTCCTAATCATCATTCGTAACCATCCATATTCCCTCCTTATTTTTCCGTATCTTTCCAAATCGTGAAATCATTACACTCATCTTCAGCTACTAGAGAGTATGCATTTAAAATGTATTTCATGCAATTATATTTTTAATTTTCGACACATTTCATCTCAAATTCTTTTCAAGATTTGATTTATAGAAAAATCAGTCTAGTTCTATTTGCGCGTATTTCACCAGCAGACTGAAAATTAGGTAAAATGACCGGTCAACTAAACGTAAATACAGTAGAGATTATCGTGAATCCACATCGTATCAGGGCATCGGTTTTAACTGGTTTGAAAAATTGTTAGTAGTATGACTTCTTTCGTTTTATTGTTTATTTCATGTAATTTATTTTGTTATTTTGTTGCTGTTCATCTTATTTGAAGAAAAAAGTATTGCGTATCTTTTGTTTTCCGTTATTACACTTACAAATCGATATTTTTGTCAACACTGTTTACCGATTTCTCCACAAAATGACGGGTCAATAAAACTGATGCAGCTTATTTACGCACTTGGAGTTAAAATCCATTCTCAGTTCGCTCATTATTGAACAAATACTACCTGTTATTTGTTGTTACTGAAAACCACGTTATAAAAATATTTTTCTCCTCAGTATTTTAAGCATGGCAGTTCATATATTTATGACAAATATATATGAATATTTTTTTTTAAAAACTTTCTGGGGTATTTAATTACAGATATTGTAGTGGTTTAAATATGTGGTGTGGGGATGTTTGATTTGAATATTTTGACTGAGATATTTGTGTAAAGTTAATCGCTGTTTTCACCATATTTTCTTTACATTTTTCAGGATCGTCGAGATTTGGTCAGTACACATGGAGGTCTAGGACAGCTAGTCACCTCTGTGGGGACATCCGGATCTTTTAGTTCAGCTCCGCGATTATCCCACACGCCGACGACAGATTTTCAACCGCCGTATTTCCCCCCTCCTTATAATTTGCCGCCTCAACAACCGGTAGACTTTCACCATCCACATGTCCAAACAGACCCTTACACGCATCTTAATAGCTTTCATCAAGGTGCTCAACAGCACTACCACCAATTGCATCCCCCTGAGAGAAACGTGCTCAGACACAGGGAAGATGCGTTACACAACATGTCATCCGCCTTACCGGGTGCTTATGACTCACGAAGGACGGACTACTCTGGAGTGCGAAGACCTGAAGTTTTGATGCATGGTGGCCACCATGGCCTAGGAATAACAGAACAAGATCCTTCACTACTTCCACTTCACGCAGGGGGAGCTATTTCCGGGTTAGAAGATGGTCCACAGGTAAGTTATTAACTTCGACCTGTAAAACAGATTTGTTTATTTCTCATACAGCAAGTGCATGCTCTTTGATGTTCCCGCAGTGATAGAGGATTTATTAACGTTGCATGGAAGAGATAACTGTCCATCAGAATAAAAAGAATTCAGTATTTATTATTTAAAATTGCGAATGAAAGTACTAAACTGACTTCACTCTTATTAGGTACAAGTACGTTATTAATTATCTACAAAATATGTTTTATGTATTAAATTTGTTTCTGTGGTTATTTTGAATGATGCGCCCATGGCTTTAATAATATACCTAAGCATAAAAAGGGTAGGCCTGATTTCGGTGTGAAAAAAAAAAAATAAAGTTCATAAAAGCCTTTGTACCTTTTCTCCATAATATACTCTTGTCTTATTTTACTTCAGGTCTCCCTTGCGAATAGAGATGAGTTCTGTCAAAATTGAAATATATTATTTATCATGGTTAACTACTCTGTCTCATTACAATGTATCATAAATTATTTTTGTGCCATTATAAAAATTAAATTGTAATGTTTAACAGTTTTTCTTTTTTTTCCGAGTGTCACGATGTAATTAATTTTGTGATAAACAAATGCTTTTGGTTTTATTCAGTTTCTTATAATTCCAAGTTTATGCTTTCTAAAATACTTACACCTTAAATGCTAACAACCATTACATCTGTTAGATGTATCTTCAGTTGGTACTCTTTATGATATAATCAACGAAATTGTGTGTCCCTCAAGATTTTGTTTATCGTAAACCCATTGTACAAGTTTTATCGTCTCTGCTCACGTATATTGCCTTTTCATATTTTAATATTTAAAAATAAGAAATAGAAATCTCTGGATAATGTAATTTATTTTATCTTTCACTCTGTTTGACTAAATCTTACTTTGTGTGATTTCTAAAAGCTTTTGGTAGCAACCTGTCCTTGCTTATCACTTTTCAAACCCTTCTTTGTCAAACCTTTTTTGTCGGTCTTGATCATTTGCATGATAAAAAACATTGATTCATCATTACTTAATATCTTTTTAAAAACTACTGATACTTGAATATATCTGTTTTGAAAATCTTGGTTCAGAGTTAAACATTTTAATTAACTAATTTTATTCAATCCAATTATTGTGCTTGGACTGAAAATACATTTTTCTCATTTTTATAATTCAAAAGTGCTCAACTTTGATTTCAATTTTCTTTGATAATTTTCCTTAATTTCTGAATTAATCGCTTATACGAAAATGTGAGAAACTCATAAAATCATATTTGATCACTAAGACTGTTTTGAATTTATATAAATGTAAGCAAAAGAACGTTAATCTTTAGAAGCTATAGAAATGTATTTACATACAAAGCGGCTATTGAATCAAAACTAAAAAGTATATTTGGGAAAAAAGCGGCTATATAAAAAAATCGATAAAGATTATGCTAAGTCACATAAAAATATCAAACAAGATCATAAGAATAATTATGGATTAATACTGCATTATTATATATTTTTGTATTATATATTATTATCAATATAATGTATTTATATATCTATAAGTAGATGCCGATTTGAGTATCAAACCATTTTAAAATTGTTTGGCTAACGGATAAGAAAAACACGTAGAAAATGTAGTTTTATTTCAAATAAAATTTAGGAAAATCAATGAAAAAATTCGAATCGAGAATATTGAAACTATTATATATCTATAGATTGAAAATTGTATACATATAAATAACTGTGAATAATTATGAGCAAATGTCTCGTAACTTACAAAATTAAAACTAAATTGCAAAGACAGGCACATGCATTTGCGTGCACAAAAACTATCATACACCTACAAACTTGTGTGTGCGCGTGTGTGTGTGTGTGTGCGTGTGTGCATGCGCGTATGTGTGTGCGGGATATTTTTGCAAAGATTGAACCATGTTTTTGTCATTATATAGTTATTATGATCGAGCTGGTTTAACGCTAATTCCTGGCTGGAAACAAAATTTTAGAATTTTTTTTAATGGAACGTTTTGAGTTTGACATGATTAGCAAATGATATCAAGTATGATCTGATAAGAAACATTTAGAACCATGACTTGTCTCGTGTTCATATTATTTGAATATCTTCTTAAGCTGAATATGATAAATTTGTAAAAATGCGGTGTCTTTATTATCTTTGTGTATAACCGTCCAAGTTTCTGGTGTGAATATTTACTGATTCCCTCTTTCCTCACCTTTTAAGAATCAACTCTTCTTCTTTCCTCCTCCCAACTGGATGGAGCAAAAAGGAAACGTGAGTAATTAGGTTCCATTTAATCCTTTTTCCTTCTTATTCCTTCGAACCTCTTTTCCTACTCCTCCTCCTACTCCTACTCCTCATCCTCCTCCACCTCCTCTCTTTCTCTTTCTCTCTCTCTCTCTCTCTCTCGCCATTCAACAGTCTTTCATAACACCGAGATGAGTAGTTCATTCAATAAATTGTAGATATACAAACATTTTATTTTACAACATTATTACAGCAACTGCAATGATTAAAATGATAAATCTGACGCTTGATTGTGTGATAATGAAAACCGATAATTTTAGTATAAATTTTGTTCCTCTTTTTAAAATCTGATTCGATATAGATCATGTGAAGAATTAAAATAAAATAACGAGAACATTTGACTCGCTTTTTTAAAACCCTTTTGTGGTGGTCGAAAGTAAATCTCTCATCAAAACTTTCTGATAAATAATTCCTCTCAAGCAAGAAAATAACAGACTTGCCACAGTCATCTTTAATTAGAAGTTATCCATGCAATCAACTTATCCGAAAGATTGGGTCTTTTTAAAGTAGTAGTTGCTTTGTGAATTCCTTTTTGTCCCATGTAGGAAAAGGAGAACGAAAAACGAAGTAAAAAGGGTAGAGCGAAATTCGAACCATTACCGCTAGTTTACCATGACATTTTCCCGTATTTTTCTCGCACGACTTTAATCATATTAAACTGAGCATTTTTCATCAGTTACATATATTTAAATAAATACTAACCTCAAGCCAAATGATTACTTTCTTATTTAGCAGATGGTAATTTAAAGTGTACCTTCCACTAAAAAAGATTAATCCTCCCGCCCTTCCACACACGAAAGACAAGCGTGTGTACCCCTGCTCGTATATGACTGTTTCCCAAGCTATTAGTAATATTTTAGATCCTTAGTGGGAGCTCCATAAATATGTTCTTGTGCTCATTTGAAAACTATCCAATGTGTGGCAATAATCAGGTGTGCATAGTACAACAATCTATTCAAATAAAAATAAACAATATTTTTTAGAATAATATTTCTTTCACTCTACAAAAAGTTGAATTCCACCATCTCCGGCAAAAAAACATTAATTGACACTCGCTGATAAATGTATGCAGAGGTGTATTGGAAGCCCTGCACTAACTGATTGCGATGCAAGGTGCCATAAGACAGTATTCAAAAGTGTGGTCTTTTCCCTTTCTTGTGAGTCCTCTCACATTAAATCGGGCCACATCGAACAGACATACCGTACTGTCATGCTGTCCCAGTTGAAAATATTTCGTCATTGTAAATGCCCTTGTCAACATACTCAGCTATCGTGAATACAACCCTAATTCAATAGCTATGAGGGTTTTTTTTTTCACAACTATTGTTGAAAAGGTTATCCTCTCGACTGAGCCCCACTTTACAATGCCTTATCTCCCCCAGCTTTCTCCTTTAGGCGAGTTTATTTGGTTACCAGTTAACACCTATCAGTTGGCTATTGTAACTATATTCCCAACAACACACTTCACCTCTTCTTATTGTTATCATAGAGAAAGAAAAGTTTGTCCTTGCTAAAGGAGAACAACGTAGAAAATGGATATCGTCTAATTGTAGAATTTTCATTAAAACGATTGTATGTAGATATGTAGGATAAAAACGATCAGTACTGGCAAACCAGCAAAGGTAGTTCATCTTTATCCGGGTTTTCTATGCTGTCCTTACATTTGCAAATTTAGAGAGGTAATCCGATACAAATGTAAATATTTTTCGAAATATTATCCTGTTAGAATATATTTACATATATAAATAAGCGACACTTGTATAATTAACTATTTAATTAAGAAACTTATCAAAAGATAAAAAATTACTTGCAAAAGTATTTGTCACTAAATATTTTCCAATTTTAGAGAGCATATCTCTAGATATTAAGAACCACGTGCATTTCATATTTGAGCGTTACAAATGTCGTGCGTAAGACTAATTACGAAGACGTTCATAATACATACTAACAATATGACTAATAATAATGCTGTAAATATAGATTATAAATAAGCAAAGCCACGTCCAATCAGGTTCTTTTGAATTAAAAGATACGAGAGAAGAAATTCGTTAATAATGAAATTATATCTTCAGTGAGCTGTTGAAAACCAAGCGGTATTAACCAAACTCAATACACCATCATACTGTCTTGTATTGGATGACGATAGTGAAGAACTACACACTTTCGGTCACTCTCTAGATTCCAGAAACTGATATTACTGAAACATAACATGATAAAAATTTACGTCTTTTTTCTGGGTCTTCGCACGCAAATTTATCAATCTTTCATAAAACACAATTTATTGCCAAAAAGGTAACGAAGTTTTGATAGTTTTTGATCTGCATAAAATTATTATTGATATTCTATTGATGGTATTTATACCAATATAATCTGTTTCAATCTTATTCATTCAAAACTTAATAACTGTTTGATTATCCTTTTATAACAGCTTGATGATAAACTGACTGGTTATTGTAACTTACATGGCTTTTTATGATTGGATGACAAGAAGATTGTCATTGCTCTTAGGTTAGTTTGGTTCTTTATTGCCGTTTTGATCGTTTTCCTCCAAAAGTTAAAAATATCTAACACTATCAGTAAATAGCAATTACTTTCAGGTAAAAACAATACGTTACTCAGCATCGATGGCCGCGTCTGAGCACTTATGTGTTATGCGATAATAATCTCAAATCTAAGATTGCGTAATATGATACAAAGTTCTTCGCTGTTAGATGAGTTGGTCTTATTTATGAAAGACATTGCCAGTTGATACTTGTACCCTTAAACAATTAAGACTTCATAATTGGAAAACGATTTAAAATGAAGTTGACAGTCGGATAAAAATTATGAGATATGTAATGAGACTATTGAAATTGAATTCATTTTACTTTAACTTTTTATTATTTTAAGTTGTAATTGGGAGTATGTAAACAACGATGGGCTTTATTCGTGCAGAATTTGGGAATTCGGTGAATTCTTAAATATAATCCCATTATGTTAGTCTCAAGTCATGAAAATTAGTTCATAATATAATAATAAAAAGCTTGTACTATTAGAGCAATATAAAAAAAAACGTTTTTAGATGTGTCTTGCTTCAGTTTCAGCAATTGAGGTTCATACGTTGAGCTTAGGTTACAATATTTTAGTGATTGTCGACTGAGATTGGTTTTACAAATACATTTAAGAGAACAAAGAATCTGATGTCAAAATATGTTGCAGTCAATGTTGTACTAGAAAAATC
The DNA here is from genome assembly GCA_006491835.1 of Architeuthis dux. NCBI lineage: Eukaryota > Metazoa > Mollusca > Cephalopoda > Oegopsida > Architeuthidae > Architeuthis > Architeuthis dux. The sequence continues at coordinate 220,757 of VCCN01005374.1, read as the reverse complement.
CATGATAGTATAATTACACAAACTTTCTGGAAAATGTAAATACATATTGAAGCCATCTAGTTTTAGTTTTAGCACACTGTTCACCCATGGTGTCAAGATATGTGTCATCTTGTAACATAACTTATGAAAAGAGAGGTCATTCATTTTTCTTTCTTTCTTTTTCATTTTGAGAACAAACAGGAATTAGAACTTGAACATAAATACTGATTCCCGACAAAATCATTCAGAATCCACATGACATTATATGAAAGTTTATAATTATTATTTTCTTAAAATTAACGCACCATTTATCGTTTGTGATGCGTTAACAAAATCATTTAATTGGCACACCGTACGTATCCTAGGAAATACCTGAAACCGATGTGGATCTTTAGTTTTAAATCTGACAAACCAACTGTTTTGACAGTTCTTAGTTCTTTGTACTATTAATGTGGTATTCATAAAAAAGATTTACGGGATTTGCATTTCCTTAATTCAGGACCTGTTTTGTCATCCACTGATCTTGTAACAATTTTAGGATCTCTCAAGCGGAAGCTCGTCTTTCAAATTGATATGTACTGAACTAACAGACATTTTAGAGTATGTGCTATTATTTACGCTAAGTTTTCACCTTTTTGAAAATGATCAGCATTACCTCTTGATGGAAGCTGACGACCTACTTTTAAGGAATGACCGCCATTAATATCCCTTCGTCTATTTGAAGAACGTTTACCTCAATGCATATCATGTAAACCTTCACCAGAGTCAATATCATTCTTTTTCTAATCAAGTCCCGCGAAATATTTAATGGTTTTTCTTATTACATTTTTGTAGAATATCTTTATTAGAAAAGTAACTCTTTTTATGATGACGCCGTTTATAACATGTTCAATGAGGTAAAATAGAAGTTAGAATTGACACTAGTATTCTAGTTTCATTAATATTATCCAGAATCTTTTAAAGACCGTTCATGTCTAATTTATGGTTTATATGTGAAACTATTAGGACTAGATTTTAATATATAATATATAGTCAAATAATGGATATACTAAACTTTATTAAACCTACTATAATCACTATTATTAATTGTTAGCCTACTATTTACCTATCATTTCAATTTTTTCAGTTGCTTTTTTAAATCTCAACCTTTACTTCGGCAGTGAATAAACAGCATAGATCAGAAATAAAGCTTCATGTGAGACTTGAACTCACATCCCGCCTGGGGTGCAGATATACGCCCTGTCGCTAAGTAACCAACTGATCTACTTCTAATAAAAATGAATAATAAAAATAATCTACTATTATCACGTTATGCTTGGATTATTATTTTTGCAATTATGTTTTCCATTATTTTGCACAATTTTCAAAAATGACTCCCAAAATAACCCTGTATCTGATTGGTTTCTCTCATTGAGTAATGTATTACAAAAATCCCACTTTGCAATAATAATATTGCAGGAAATATAATATACGTTTACACGAATTTATTAAACGTTATATTATGAATATACAGTGTTGCCCATAAATGAGTACACCCCTACCACTTTTTTTAATAGAAAGTTAATTTTCTTCTAAACTAAACGCTACAACATTGAAACTCTGTTGCCAAAAATATGAATATGTTGCCGTCCAAAAATGAGTACACCCCACACGAGTTTCAATGCTGTAGAGTTTGGTCATAAATAATATCTGATAATATTATCAGATATTATCAGGTATTATTTATGACCAAACTCTACAGCATTGAAACTTGATTGTGTAATGTTCCACTAGAAATAATAAAATCCTGCTATCTTTGGTTTAGAAGAAAATTAACTTTCTATAAAAGAAAAAGTGGTAGGGGTGTACTCATTTATAGGCGACACTGTAAGTTTAAAGAGTTGTCTAATTTAATAATAGTTCCAATGAAATCCTCTTTATAATGATCCTAACGTAAAGATATGTAACCAAAACTAAGTGGATGAATCCATTGTTTCAAATGGTGTAGGAGATATTTTCATCAGCAAAATGGTTACCTTTAAGAGGACGAGTTCATTATTATGGACAGAGAAACAAACAGAAAAAAGCACGCTGTTCATTATATATACTAGCCGAATAACCTGTCCGTTGTGGCAGCTTCTACGTCATGAAAAGTTCACTACAAATTCCGTTGAATTATTATTTAATATAAATGTAACAGAACTAAATTAACGAATAAGCAGGAAGAAATAAGGATCAAAACGTCGAATTTCCGTTGTTTTACTTTTTAGTAAATTAATATGTTAAATTTGCATTCGATTTATAGCGCTTGGACAAATTGTAGATTTATAGCGCTTGCTTGCAACTGAACAAATTGTAGAAAATATCTTGAAACCAAAGAGTCTTTATATACCAATCTGACATTGTACAAGTATATATTTTATTGATAAGTTAAGTATTCTGTTATATTTTTCTCTTAATATGCGAGAAATATTTTTTTTTCTCTTAGGGGTGATTTTTAAAACATATGCAAGCATTTCAGATCTGACTTTTTTGGGTCTTTCAATTCTACCATTATATTTAAAATTGCTAAGAGCATTTCCTTTTCAACTTCACTTCCATTGCAGTCTGCATCTTTTTTCTTTATTCTTTTGCAGAAGATTAGAAATGTCTCACAAAATATTAATTCTAAAGTATTCTTGTTATACAATGCAAACAGACAATTAAAAATGTTTAAAATGTGGCTAGGCATAGCGGATCTGTTTGTTTCCCTCAATAAGATCTTTTTGACTATTTTAGTCATTTTCAAACCGATCACCGTGGCTCTGTAGGTCATGAGTTCAATCCATTATCGAGTCATACCAAAGACTTTAAAAATGGTACTCTCAAGAGTAGGATTGGGGAAGCTTCCGTCAGGCTCTCTCGCCTAAGACACACAAACATGGATGCCCCAACGACCCAGTACTAAGGACGGAAAACCCGGCACTGGGTTACCAAGAATCAAGTCATTTTCGATATTGCAATGAAAATGTAAACGTTGGTGAAAGTGTCTATTTTTCCCGAGCTACTTTTATTAATACAATAAACAAAAAAGTGTAAATTGTCGACTTCTTTCCAAAATTAACATCCGAGTATAAGAAAGTTACTTGAAAGTTTTAAATTCAAGAAGGGCTGCATAAAGTCGCATCTGAGAAAAGAAACGTAATGGTTTTTAATATTCATGTGCTTTACAAGCATTTAAGAGACACTTTGCATTCAAAACTACTAAAGTTTGTCTTTAAAGTTAATCATCAAATTATTATGAACTATACCTAATTAAGCTCCATCTTAACTTGCTTGAACAACATATCAGTGTGAGTCTTACCGTTAAATTTAAGAGAATAATCACTAATTTATGAAATATTAAAAGGTTTAATAAATAGACACCATATCTTTATTATTTTTTTTTTATTACAGGAGAGATAAAATGAAAAAATTAAAGATAATATGTTTATTGAATTTTAAAAAGCGTTTCCTTTTCTTTTTCTTTTGTTGATTATCGATTTTTAATTAATCCAGCCGAGCAATCTCTCTTCAGATACTAGGAAACTGACTTTTTTTACCTGATAATGCTGGTCTCTCTCTCTCTCTCTCTCTCTCTCTCTCTCTCTCTCTCTCTCTCTCTCTCTCTCTCTCTCTCTCTCTCTCTCTCTCTCTCTCTCACACACACACACACACACACACACAAACACTCACACACTCCAAAACGTAAATCCGTAAACTTCAAATATTTTGAGCGTCAAAGTTAAGATTATCAAAATTCGATAGAAACATTTTTTCTTGAAGTTTAATTCATGTTACTATATATATTTAATTGTATTATTTTCATAAGTGATGAACTCCTAAATTCGATTGATAATCAGTGGAGTTCTAATTGTCTTAACAATTATCTTAATATTCTTGTCGTAATTATCAATAAATTTATCGATTAAATTAATGCTACAAGATTTTGAATTGCATCGCAAGATCTTCCGAAGACCAATATTCTTTTTCTTTTCTTTATCTTTTTTATCCGATTGTCTTTTCAAATGTTTCGTTGCCAATTAAGCATCTCCCTTAAGCAAAGTGCTGCTTTACTTATATTTAGTCAATTGCATGGCAAAATATTGTAAATAAATCAAAACTGAAACAAAATTGCTTTTGCTTCTTTTAAGATCTGTTGTCTCTTCATTGATTTTCTTTTAGAATCATAAAAAGAAACCATTAAAACTCAAGTGTTTTCAATTTAAGCTTGTTGGTTTGCTTTACTATTGGCATTTTGTATTCAGTTTTCAGTAATAGGTTAAATAAATAAGCGAAGGATTAACTGAAATTTGAATTTAAAACAATGAAAATATTTTCACTAAATCTACATAGATTATGTGTTGTATGATATTCCAAGAATTATTTGTTATCTAATTTGTGTAGTAATTAAAGTTGGAATATGTTTATCGGCTTCGTAAAAACATTAGCAGAAATATTTGCAGAGCTCTTTGTCTTTACTCTTTATTTGCAGAGAATCTGGTGGTTTTTAATGACTATTTAATGGATAACTTGACAAAAACTCAAATTATTTGGGAACACATGACTTAAGATATTTAAAAGACTGTCTTCAAAGTTCAAATACATTCTTTCCATTGTCTAAATGCATAAGCTGAATGAATTCATCTGCACAGGTTATTTGAAGTTATTTTAATTTTCCTCCTCTGCAAAGAATGTACACCCCTAGCATTGTCAACTGTTGAAGCAATTATAATTGTTACAAAAATAATGGGATGTTGCATCAGTTTAAACGTAGTAATTCATTCAGAAAATCATCATTTCATATTCAAATATAATTCATCATTAAAACATAATTCATCGACAATTAAATAAAAGTAACCTAAAGGCTAAGACTTCGACCAGCAGCATTAACGAGCTGAATTCGATCCTTCAACTACAATTTCGTACAAATTTCGTTGCAAAAGCATACATTTGTATTTCTACAAATTCACACACGAATACCCATCCATAGGCTTGAAAGAGTGAATATGATAGAAATTGCCCGCAAAATGATAATGATATCAATGATTATGTTCCATTTGTCTAGATTTAAAAAGAAGAAAACGAAGAAGCGTAAAAAGTAAGGGTTACGGTACTTTCGTCTACATCATTTTAGCAAATATCAGTTTTGTCTAAATCACTTTGGTCTAAAATCACTTTTGTCCCCATAATATCTCCAAAGGTTCTCAATGAATTTCAATGACACTTTGTTGAATGGTGGGCCACTGGATAAGCAAGAATTGATGCAATTTTGGGGTGGATCCAAGGATTTCTTTTTCGATTGAGAGGAATCCGTCACAAAATGTTATTAAAAAATATCTCTCAATCTAAAAAGATCCCTGGATCCACCCCAAAATTTCATCAATTCTTCTTTAGCCCATGGCCAACCATTCGACAAAATGTCATTGAAATTCATTGAGAACTTTTGGCGATATCGTTGGGACAAAAGTGATTTTAGTCCAAAGTGATTTAGACAAAACTGATATTTGCTAAATTGATGTAGACGAAAGTGCTGTACCCCAAAAATAAGCAGTTAATTTTGTTTTTGTCCATCTCTTTTTAAAAATGGTAAGTCTGCTAACATACACATCTGATGTTAACGATAATAGTTTCGAGACAACACTAAATCCTTCATCTATTACATGATTTTGAAACAAGTTATTTGCTTACTTTTGTTAAAATTTGCATATACACGCAATTATACACATAATGTGTCTGAGTGTGTTTGTATTTTCTTAAAACAATGCAATTAGATGACTGTTTTAACGTAATCGATACCCGAAAACATCGATCATGTAGAGCAAACACTGCTTTCATTAAATGAGTCATGTTTATATATTTTAAAACCAGGCAACTGTCTATTAGAATGTATGAGGAGAAAATAAGATGTTCTGACATAACAAAATTCTTTAAAAAGACTTCCTAACACTGATTTCCTGAATGATAAAACCAATATTTATTTAAACTATTATATACATAATTTTGTTCTATCGTGAATCCACCCAGGCATGGTTTACTCATGATATTCAAAACAAGTTTATTTTTTCCAATGATCGAAGAACAAATTTTGCAAACAATAAATTGTGGTATATCAGACATCCGGTTCAATTATTGATTCTGAGCAGATGACAAGCCTTTGCCATATTCCAGCGAAAAATAGATACAATTAAAACCGTGTTTGTTGAAGTTATTCAGTTGCAATCTGATAATTAGTGATATTATATCTTTGGAATAATTCACTATATTTTTTCTATCTACCTTAAAGATTTGCAACAAATAATTGCCACAAATTGTGAACTGTTTCGAAAAATGAGCTTAAACATTTTTATTGGTATCATGGCGTTTTAATCGGTCTAAATTAAAATATTTCCTTCACTCAATGTCTTTTTCTTTAAGTACAAATTAATCATGGTACAATAACTTTTGCTCTCAGATTATGCTAGGGTTGTTGTTTTGACTACTACCTATATTGTAATTTGCATATTGTTCAGATACAAACAGGCTATTCAAATAATAACTAGAATATCTGAAAATATGAGAGAAAAGCTTTCATATACTTGTAATTCATTCAGTGAAATTCTGTTTCCAACCTACATTTCTATATTTCTTATGATTTCTTATGATCGGGTTAAACTAGGTAAACATATGATTATAAGCAATTTGGTTATTTTTCTTCTTTAAAGACCAGTATTTTCACTGTGTGTTTCTGATTAATCATACCATTTTTTTTCTTCTCTTTTTTTGGTCGCTCACTGGCAGAATCCAGTGGAAGATTCCGGAAACTATATCGCCGGGGAACACAATACAGTAATACGCAAAGGTGAGTAAGATTTTACCATGCTTAGTTGCTATAAATTATATTTGTGTGGTTGAATAATTGAATGCCATAAATTGTTATCAAAATACTTGATGTACCAATTAAGATTTTCGAATTTAACCAAAGCAACTAAGAACCCAACACGTATTCTAGCATTAGAAATATTGCATAGCGCTTTGAATGACCATAATACTTCACCCGGTTAAATACTTCCCATCTAAAATAAGGTATAATAAATCTAAAAACATGCAATCACATGCACATCTGGTGTTAATTATAATAAGAATTTAAGCAATAGTTTATTACATATAGTCAAGTGTATTTAAGATTTTATATTGATCTCGCGTGCGCGCATGTATGTGCATAAAAAAGCCTCACGTATACACAACACATAGACATAAAATCAATCTTTTACCTCTTCTTTCTTCATATCCATACATATACGCTCACATCGAATGGCAGAAATTAAGATAGCTTCAAAACTTGCGGTTATTTGTTTGTTATATTTTACACTTTACATTTTTTACCAATTTTGATAAACGCTTAGAAGCCAAAATGAATTATAACTGTTTCAAGAATAATTATTTGAAATCTTAAATTAATATACAACTTAACTCTATTGAAAAAGCATTAGTAAATACAATTTGGATATTACTTTTGCACCAAAATGAATTTGAAATATATTATCGTTTCATTATGAGTATAGTTAAGTTATTGTTAGGCACCAGTAACGATGATAATGAAAAGAAATGTCATGTAATAGTAATAAAATC
>VCCN01005374.1:199623-209687 GCA_006491835.1 Architeuthis dux | reverse complement strand
ATTTGCATTTAGGGACAATGCTGTCAGTGAAAGAACTGTAAAGATTTGTTTTCAAAAATGTGTAAGATTTCAGGAGAGAGGTCGGCCAAAACTATTAAGCAATGATGAAAATTATAGTAAAAATGATTAAAAAATCTCGGTAACAAACTTCAATGTATTGACCGGAAACATTTAAAATCATTAAAGCTCGATTGGCAGAAAAATGCTAAATGGGTTCCATTTTAATTAAATGAGGAATAAAAAAAAAATAACAATGTTCGGCATTGATGCGGTTTTGCAATATATCATCACTCGTAATGAAAAATATATCATACTAAAAAATGAATTTTGCATAATAACCGAGAAGATTTGTACAATGGCTTGATGTGGACGGGAAGCCGGGGAATCAACTGAAACTTTGCTACCATTCCTGGAAAGTTAGGATGATCATTTGATTGAACAAGAGTGGTTTGATGTATCAAAATAGCCAAACAACAGCTTGTAAAAGAGCATCCAAAACTCAGGTTCGGATTGAAGAACCTTATAATCAATGCATTGTTTTTTGGGGGATGAAGAAGTTTTTAGGAAGAGAACAAACGACTTACTGTCGAGATGGAATAAATTTACAGAGGTCATGGGGGATATTTTAATTGAATAAATATTTTTCTGTGAATTAAAAATGTATTTTGTTTAAATAAATCAGAAATGTTATGTTAAACAACCTGAAATATGAAATTTCTCATATATTTTATCATAAAACTTTGCCAGCAAAATTATATTTACTCATTTGTTATTTTATAATAACCTTTGGTGGATCTTTATGTCGATATTCTGTGCTTTGCAATCAAATGTAGTGAATGGGGTGTATTTGTAAAATCTCAGATACATTTATGCATACTTATCGTGTATACGAGGGTGGATCAATGTCCGTAGACTGAAATCTTCACTGCGTAATGTTTGATGAATATGATTAATGGAGAAGCGTTGAGTTAAGTGCATTGACAAGGAAGAAGATTTCCTAAATTCCAGATATTCATTATGTAAAATAAGTGCTTTTTTTTTCATCATTAGGCTACAGAATTATTGATGTACCTACGTAAGCATTCGCTTTCCAATCTAGTTCAATGGATTTCCTAGATTTTTCACAAATGTTCAGGGTTTTCTTTGATCTATTCTCATTGGAGCAAAATATTTAAATCTTTAATATCGATATTTATGCATCCAAATATTTAAAAGAGTTTATGATAAAACTACATGGAGCATATGATTACAATTTTTCATAGAAATGTTCAATTTAATTTACATTTATATGATTATTATTATAATTGTTACTATCAGAATATATTTTTCGTAGTTATATTTTGTTTTTAATTCTTAATATAAGAAAACTATATTAATGCTTATGAACGTTTTCCCTCCTGGCTATCTATGTTCGGTATTTAACGTTCTGTCAGTATTTGCTATTCTGGATAACAAAATAGATTTAAAAGAAGTCTACTTAGGGAGGTGTCTGCCAAATCAAAAAGACCTTTTAAAATTCACTTCTTTTCCTACAGGGAAAATAAATTTCTCTCCATGTCAGTGTTCAAAATGTTCTCTCCGATCTTTGCTTTTTTTTTTTTGTTGAATCTTTATGCATAAGTTTTGTGTTTTGTTTATGCTAAACCATGAATATTGTTTTTTACGAGTTTTTCTAAATTCAATAATTCCATTACTTAAAAAAGAAAAAAACTGACATGAACATTATTATTTAATGGCTAGTTTTCTATACAAATTTTTGTGATGAATATATAATATATGATCATAATATATGATTAAATAGATTGGAACTGATATGATTTTCTTTGCAGCAGGCATCCGGCCAAAAAATGAAAATAATAAAGATATTGTAATATCGGGAGTGACATCTCCAACAGATGTCTTTTGCTCAGTTCCAGGCCGTCTTTCTTTGCTCAGTTCGACGTCCAAGTACAAAGTGACTGTTGCGGAGGTTCAGCGGCGGTTATCCCCTCCTGAATGCTTGAACGCATCTCTCCTAGGTGGTGTACTGAGAAGGTAAGTAAATACTTCAAGTGATTTCACGGGGGATTTCGGTTGATAAAATAAACTATAAATTGAGAAACAACCTAATTTATCGATAACATATAAAGAAAGAAAGAAGTCATAAAATATCATTGTAGCCTTGTACCGCTATGGCTCCGTTAAAATATATCATAACAACCTGAATATATGAACAACTGAAATATAATTTCTTAATTCACTAATTTGCAAACATTTTATCTAGTTTTTTCAACCTTGGTGTCCAAACATATGGAAATACTTATTGAAGAGCACCTCTTTTTCGAAAAATTGAACTCTAAAAAATACTGTTATGAAATGGAGATTAATTTTTAAAAAGCATTTACAGTTGTTACAGTACAAATAGGTTCCATGTTCATCATTGTTGATTTTTTTCTTGGTATTTGCTTATTATAAATATTTTAATAGTTTTGTTTCCCACTAATTTCGGAACCAATAAATCCAAACTTAGAAATATTTATTATCGCTTTCAGCTATACATTACGGACAAACTATGTGTAATTAAAATTATATGAATTAAATTGTTTTCTTATTATTTTAATTTAATGTAATTAATTTTTAGGAGAAGAGTCCCATGTTTGTTTTAATCCACAATAAAATATAGATTGCTGATGTTGCTCAGTAATCAATTATCATCAGCAACTTGTACCCCTACACCCACCTGAGCCCAAATATCAGTAGAGACTTTTATGTATAGGTGTTCTGCGAGAATTGAGTGCATAAAAAACGCAATGAGGGGATATTGAAACCATGTACATATACAAGCATACACTAATGCACATGTACATTTATGTGCAGGTATCTCAGTGTGAGTGTGTCTGTGCTCGCATATTGTACTCAATAAATGTATCTCTTCATTTGAAAATAATCCGAACAAACAGTTAATTCTCGTACTTCACGTAATACTTGTGTTCACTTTTTATTCTAAGGGAATATTCAGTGTGTTATTATTCAACGTGTTTATCTTTTACACATTACTCTTTTAAACTCCTACCATACTAATTAATAATTCTTTGTCTAGCTTCCTCTTTCATTTTAGTTTAACCTATTGTAACTTATGTTGCTTCAGTGTTTAAATAGCTTGTACCAGCAAATTATAGGAGTAACTACACATTGCATATTACACACATAAACATTTTCTTTCAATAAACTTGTTAATTCATATCTTGTTTTGCTTTCTTTTTTAGGGCCAAATCGAAGAATGGCGGCAGATCTCTTAGAGAAAAATTGGAAAAAATAGGTCTCAGTCTACCAGCTGGTCGACGGAAAGCAGCTAACGTCACTTTACTAACATCATTAGTAGAAGGTATTTCAGTTTGTTACCACTTCATCCAAACAATAGTTACAATAATAACATTCAACGAGTATACAAAAACCCCTGTTATGTAAGTGTATATCAAACACTTACAGCATCAAATGAATGCCTTGGGGAACTTGCCACACAAAAGTAGTTAGCGAGCTCGTCTTACATACCATCGACTATGAGTTTGCTCTTCACTATACGCTTCATGAACATGGTTTTGTGCCAAACTTGGCCTAATTTAACCAGTATCTGATGAGAATGTACTATAAGATTAGGACACAATATTCCGACGATTGATCTTAAATTCTTTAAACTATTTCTGTCAATTGCAGTAACTTTAATTTTTTGTTTACATTTATAATAATTCTTTACAAATTGTATTTTAAGTTATGTTCTAAGCATTAAGTGAATAGTTCTTACGATTCTTGTCCAGTCATTAGTCTGTTTCATTCAATCGTAATTGCCCTACTCATTTTTTCGATTTCCTTCAACCTCGAATTTTTAAATATTAGATATCTATAATGCAAAATTTCCGCATATCTTATTCATATTATTTTTATTGTTGTTTATGGTGTGATTACTCCAGCAAAGAATCTTCATTGCAACGATTCCTTTAATTCTTAGATATATACTGAAAAAAATTATGATAAGATTATTTCAATATTTCGGCTGTTAAGTTGTGAGGACTACTTCGTTTCCCTTTATAATATCATTTTTCCTTCCTTTCCAGAATTTCAGATACCTTTTTAATGATTCTCCTTGATTTCTACTGTTTTTAGGAGGATTTTAAAGTTTCACAAGCAATTGCACTCTATTATATCATTTTTTTCTGTCTTTAGATTTTTCTCTCGTTTGAGTTAAATACGTTTTTTTTCTTGAATTTAGCGTTTTATTAATTTATTTCTTTTTTTACTTGATGCTGCGTGCTAGATATTTTAAGATCGACTTCATAGGCTACCACATTCTTTGACAGTGCCAATACAGCTTTGTTGAATTTTATATCATTCTCTCTCTCTCTCTCTCTCTCTCTCTCTCTCTCTCTCTCTCACACACACACACACACACACACACACATACACACACACACACACACAATCTATCTATCGCTCCTTTCCATCTTTTCTGTTTTATTTCAATCTGATTTTTTAGACTTAAATCATTTTCTCTTCGCAGACCTGTTTCCACTGTCACTGCTTGACAATCTCGTGTAATTGTTGTATCTCGCTGTTTATCTATTATTTTTGTAATTTACATCGCATATTCCTGAAACTATGAATAAGTAAATCGTACTGGATTTACTTATCTAATACTTTTGCGATGCTTTTTTTCCATAGCCAGTAAGATATTATCGATTATGATAATTCCATAATTAGTCTATTAGTTTTTCTCAAATAGATGTTTGTTTGATGTCAAATTTCCAAAATAATTATATTCATATGCATTAAAATGTAATAATCCTATATTCCTAGAATTACTCTATTTTTATATATGATTGAAAGCAAAATGAAGTTTTATTTATTATTGATTTATTTTTCATTTATTACTAAAAATAAACGGATCAACTATCAAACAAGTTCCACCAAAAGTAGCACTTGTCTTTCTGCGTTGCTTTCAAATGACCATTGAAATTTATAAGATGAAGAATCTGCTCTATGTAAAACATCAATTACACGTCCCTGACAAATGGTAATCAAAGTAATGCATAAATTCCTATTAAAATATAATGAAAGATGAATTCGATTATTTATTCGTTTGACATGAATGATCAGGCTTCGTTTATTGTTTTTGTTTTTATACACGAATGATTAATTTAACACAGTATGTAGTCCAAGAAAATCCTGTTTTTAAGTAAATCTACTTTTGCATCAAAATTAACGACAAATATAATTAAGATGTAATCATTCCTTAATTAATTTCAAAAGTTTTAATCTTGTATAATATATAGCAATTTCGTAAGTTTTCAAATTAAATATGAACACTTTTTTTTCTTTATTGTAATTCATTTAACAATATGTTTGCAAAGTACTTTAATTTATATCTCATGGAAATAATGCCATTCTGTCAAAGAATTTAGCGCTTCGGAAATCCCATATTAGTTTATTTTTCCATCGTAAAAAGAAAATATAATGGAGACAACATTGATTGAAATTTGACTGTGTATCATGATACTCAAAATGTTCAGGAAAAGTTACTTAATTGTTGTTATTGCTGGTTACTAATTTCATTTCTCCTATAATGTCGCACACACACTTTTTCATTGTCATTTTTTTCTTTTAAATTGTCTTTTGTTTTCGAACTGCTTACAAGCAGAAAGTACTTTAACAATGTGTACTTCATGCTTTTCGTAAAATTTGTAGCAGCCGAAATTTCATGCCGATTTGTGAATTTTATTTGCATAAGGCAAGTTCTTAAAAAACAGGACCGAATTCAATGAATGATTTTATTGAACCAAAATGCTTAGATTTCTCTTCCTTATACCTCTTAATGAAAATATTTCTTTTTGAGATAAAAACGTTTATCTTACAAAATATTTTGCCGTTAATAGTGTCTCACAGGACAACATATTTATTACATGATAAATTACATTCGCCATGTCATATGTCGCGTTGCTCGTTTGCCTTTCTTATTGCGAGATTAAAGAGACCGTTGGGTGTTGTCCACAAAGTCGCTCTCAGTCGTTAGCTGTCAACGGATAGCAATTAGAACAAATGTACGAGCCGAGTACGAGGTTCACTTTTGATTCTTACAAAAAACAACTGTCTCTCGTTGTCAAGAACCAATCGACGCTTTCTTAACCATCCAGATAGATATAATGATTATATATTAGCACAAGAAAACTCTTTCTTGGAAGGGTATAACAAATAATGTTTATAAATATATACAAGTCTATATGTACGCATCAAAACATTTAAACCTTTACATATCAGAACATTTAAATTCATTTTATCGATATTTACTAAGCTGGCCTTAGTCTGGGGCACTAAGTAGGAATGGTCTTCGAGACTAGTCACTACTCCAAGGGGGGTGGCACTCAAATTCATTTCTTCTACCACGCTCTAGTGGTCCTTTCATTGAGATGTGCGGTGTGTGTGTCCATGTACGAGATGAAATGACAGATATTACGCAGGTTATGAATTCTAGTTTTGAAGTATGTACAAAGGAATTGGAACTTTCATTAAAGACACTCTATCATGTTCGTATTTGTGTCTTCATCTCAGAAAATATATTCTTTCTTAGCGTATCAGCATATCAATAAAAAAAAATATATTTTTATCGCATGTTTTGCTTTTAGTCTAGTAGCTTAAGTTATTTCTTTTTCAACATTAATCACTTTTAGGTTTTATTTGTTCAAGAAGAATCAAAACATTAAGCATACCATAATAAGAATAATATCCTTTTATATAGTTCGAATAACCATGTCATCGGTTTCTTAGTCATGCTTACGAAAATATATATTAAAATTATAAACCATTATGCGTATTTAAAATCTTCTTAGGAAGCTTATTTCCGGATATGTTAGCATAATTTTCGTCTGATACAGATTTTATCTCAAGTGTCGAGCACTTACTTTCATTTATATATGCCCAGACATATTCATCGCACTTCTTGGTGTTTTTCCCCATTTTTTTCTCTTTATCATCTTTCTTGGCTGCTCTTTTTATCTTCTGTCTTCATCAATGGATGAATAGCGCCTTTATCTTTTCTGGCATGGCTTTTCTTGGTTAAATTCAGTTTTCTTATGAAATGATTGATTGAATAAAACTTTACGAGTAGTTTAGCGCGCTCTATTAATAATCTATTTTTTAAAAGGTATTGCTTTTCAATTGTTGAGGCTATTTAACATATCTCTAGAGACAAACAAAGGGTTACTGAACATTTTTATAAAGATAAAGTAAGTGCTCTACAAAAAACCACACAATCTAGATGATGTTCACATAGTACATTACTTTTAACGGATTTTAAATAATGTCGTTAACAAAATAAATCATAAAGCTTTTTTTAATTATAAAAAGAAAACGTGACTTTGATTTCCAAATTCTCCTTCTTTAAAATTCAATGTTTTGTTTTCATCTTTTCGTATTAAACAATGCTGTTTACAACGACAATTTCTTTTCTTTTCCCCCCTTTATTGAAATAACGCTCGCAACTTGCTTCAAATCTATTGTATTTATCAATGTACATGTCCATATCTAAAATGTAATTAAATATCAAAGAAAAAATGAATATTAGAGCTTTAAGGTTTTAATGTTTGACAGTTCTTTGATAATACTAGATTTTCAGTAGTTATGTTACCCCACTGTTTCTTGTTTCAGTCAGGATTATTTTAATACCTGTTCATTGATGCGTACATACTATACCAAATTTTCAATTACTTACTAACATTAAGTGAGGAGAATTACTCATACATATGTGCAGAATGTGTTGGCCTATATATATTAAAGCTGACTAAATGATATTGGGATGCACAAGTGTGACTTCATAAGAAAATGAAGATCTTGTAAATGAGATGTTTTGAAAATTAGCAGAAAAATGGTTTTCCTGGTCAAAAGAAATCACCATAACAAAATGAATCTGTCATCAAGCATTTCAAAAGTCTGAGTACTTTAAGACATTTTGTTTTAGGAACAATATCTCGTACTCTCAAATGTGAGTTTCAAAAATTGCCAGTATTTAGAAAAACTGTTTAAATCTCAAAATATTTTCATCGAGGATTCTATTAAAAACTGTAAAACTAATTGTAAAGAAATAGATATTAAACATTGATCGATAATCTGAAAGAGTGATAATGATCACAACCTGTTCAAGTTAATCGATCAGGTTTTGCTTCTGCCAAAAAAACCTGATGACTCAGTAAGCAATGAATACGTGAAGTCAGTATAACTTTGATGTTTTCATTGTTAAAGATAAAAATCAATATCATAAGTGAATGTGGTGGATTCATATACATCCAGATCATTAAAAGTGTATGGTGCTAGACAATTAAACGGAGAAATAAAAAAAGAAAAAGAACCAGGAAACTTTAGGCATCGTCTACATTCTAATGGAAGTTGAGCTTATAGGTTTCGTAAAACCACCTACATTTTCATTTGTTTTGTTTCTTTTATCTTTGTTATAACTTACAAAATAATAAAATATTCATTTTAAAGGCATATATATATATATACACACACACACACACATATATATATATACACACATGTATATGTATGCATGTATATATATTGCTCAGAACTTATAACAAAAGTAAAAGTATTATAATACCTACGTACAGTCGTATCATGGTAATGTTTTCATTAAGGCAGAATAGATTTAGCATAACTTCTTGTTTACATTCAAAATAAGTAAAGTGTTCTGCTTCAAAGCAGAAATTATAAAGCATTATTTTTAAAACTAATAACATTTTTATTGTATTAAAACTGTTTAAATAATTTCAAAAAATGAGAAATGTTATTTTGAAGTTACGAAAAATAGTTTAGTATTTCCAAAACATTATTTCCTTTTTTCGACTTCTTTGCCTTCGGGTATGGAATATTAACGAAGTTTTATAAGACTCAGAAATATCGAAGAAGAATACAATTTCATCAGAAGTCACCATTAAACAGCAACCAATTGCTGTTAAAGCCTTCATTGGATGCTGTTTAAAGGATCATATTGTATATTTGAGATTAATCCGTCGAATATTTTCCCTTATGAACAGTACTCACACATTAATGATATCCGCTTGAATTTTTACATATTTTATATTCCATTGTATTCAAGCATATATGTACATATGGATGTTAATATATTATTATTTCTTATTCACTGGATTTAATAGAACATCGGTTTTCAAAATACTTCGATCTTATTTATGTTTTCACTATTTTTATATATTCATTGATAAATAGCGACACTGATTTCAATAATAATCTCATATTTGTGCATTCTTTCTTACTAGTTTATTTACTGTACATCTTTGTTCTCGTCTGAATCAGTTTTAATGAATATAACCTTTTCTTAACAGGGGAAGCAATAAGGTTAGCCCGCGATTTCGGCTACTTATGTGAAACAGAGTTTCCTGCCCGACAATGCGCAGAGTACACTTGCAGGCAATACACCGATCCCACCGAACAGCATACGCGTAAAAACATGATACTTGCAACCAAGTGAGTACGAATACAGTTGTGATATTTTGATTAATCAATGAATCATCAATTAAAGCTACTATCGAGATAGCTTTTTTCAATCGCTAATTTTAAATGGATAACTAACAGATGCCTTTTCATAAACGGCTTGCATTATTAAATATTAAAATAAATAATATACGCCTCGTATTTTGCTATCCATAACGCGAAAATAAATTTCATATTTATTGTAGGGTTTCAAATATTTTCTAACAGTTTCTTTCTTTTATCATTTACAGACAAATACTTAAAGAATTAGTGGACTTATTAAATCAAGACAGATCACCCTTGGGCAATGCACGTCCTCAGTTAATTTTGGAACAAGGTATTCAACGGCATTTGACACACTTCAGCCTAATTACCCACGGCTTTGGAAGTCCGGCAGTAACTGCAGGAATGACAGCAATTCAGAACTATCTGAATGAAATGCTAAAATACCTGGACAAAAATTACCCTTCTCAAAATTCCCAGGTATCATCTGCTAATCAACTGGACTCAACTGGAAAAGCAAAATCTGAAAAAGATGAGAACCGAAGAGA
>VCCN01005374.1:147191-164954 GCA_006491835.1 Architeuthis dux | reverse complement strand
CCTTTAACACTACGCCCCCCCTTTTTTTTTACATTACGCCCCCATTAATAACATTACGCATAGAGAATAAAAAGCAGTAACATTCACTTGGACTTTGAAATTTAAACCGATCATCCAATCCAATCCAGTCGACCAGATTTAGTCATCGTAAACAAGGAGCGGAGAACTTGTCAGGTGTTGCTGTTGCAGCAGACGACAGATTCAAATTGAAGAGAAAATATCTGGACCTTGCGAGGGGACCGAAGATATTGTGTTACCTGAAAGTGACAGATTTACACATTATTTGGGCGCTTGGAACAGCCCCGAAGAATCTTGCAAAGGGTTTGAAAGAATTGGAAATCCAATGAAGAATCGAAACCATAGAGACAACAATAGAGCCGGTCCGACACATAAGCTAACTAAGCGGCTGCTTAGGGCCCTGTAGAGGGCCACCAAATTCTGCTTAGGATCCCATAAAGGCAGTGAGGGCTCTCAAATCAAATTCGGTCCCGGATGGAAGCCTTACTAAAATCATCTAGATTATTGAGGAAAGTGCTGGAGTATTGAGGAAACTTGCTGTCAGTTGATCTCCTGTGAAAATTACCAGTTACTACTGATGTAAAAACCTAATGAATAGAAATATAATAAGAAAATATGAAAAATCAGATCTCTTAATAGCAGCAGCAGCAGCAGCAGTACACAACCACAGACATCATAAACGAGGAAGCAAGAGGAAACGAAAAATGGAAATAATCAGATATGAATTCAAGACAGGATTCGGCACGATTCAGCGACGCCGTTTCAGCACAGGCCTTTTCAGCTCCAGACTATTCCGCCCCAGGACTTTTCAGCTCAAATATATAGTTTCGAGACTACTGGCAAAGCTAGCCAAGACATACTCCCTCCACCTTTGGACACCCTGTGAGTAATTCGCACTAAATGCCGTGTTTTTTTGCTAATAGTTTTTTTTAATTAGCATATCTGCTTTAAAAAAAAAACTATTAGCAAAAATAAAAAACTTATATAAGAATTTTTTTTATATATTCATTTGAATACCAAAAACAATAACACATTAAAATTTAGCTATACAAAATTATCATTCTAATTTCTATAATAGGGGAGAAGTTCGGAAGTTCGCAGAACCGGTTCCTGAATGTCTTTAACTATTCGCATGTTACCATTACTATTTTTAGCGAAAATCTGTTAACATATAAGCAATAGTCAGATCACTGTGTATTTTTGTGAGAAATCTTTGGAGATTTGCAAAACTATACATTTTTGCAATCTTCAGAGCATAGTGAATCCGAAGATCGACGTTGGCTTTTTCACAGACACTTGCATGGTCGCCGTTTTGGATTTTGAAAATGACCATCATAAAATACATATTTTGCATTATTAATGCAAGGTGCTCCTCAGGGTTCATTGTGTATTTTTGTTTAAAGTAAAGAACTACAGATTAGCAAAATTATACATTTTTTTAATCTTCAGACCATGGGGAATCAGAAAAATCATGTTGGCATTTGCGTAGCCATCTGCAGGGTCGCCATTTTGGATTTTCAAAATAGCCGCCGTAAAATACACAATTTGTGCTATCTACCCTGCACCCGCCCCCAGGATCCTATGATTAGGGTACCAAAATGTTCCTTAGGATGTCCTCCTTCAGAAAAAAGCCTTGATCTTGTTGACAGTGTCATGCTCTTTTTTTACAGCACTTGTGGTTTATGAGCAGTGACAACAAATTGCCATTTAATCTTTGTTGAGAGGGCTGACATCTCTGGTGTGGCCAGAAAGAACCGCTGTTGTGCATTGGCATTGTAATACTAGAAATGAGCCCCCTAACCCTGCTAGACCTCATTAGCAAGATGTAGATTTTAGAAGAACTTAAAAATACACTAGTATTGGCGATACGAAAGTAGAAATAGAAAAAGCAAATAATGTTGTTAAGTGCTAAAAGAACATGTTTCCAAAACACGAAGTTATACAATTAGAATTCAAATCACGAGAAATGTCGTAAATTGTAACCAAAAATCTAACACAAACAGGAAACTTAGTGATGCTGAAATTGGTTAACTGAGATAAGTGGAAAACAACAGATGTCCAAAAACAATTGTCCTTTTGTCCACTCGGTAAGTTCGTAGGAATAAAAGTACTCGTGACTTGGCTTTCCCAAGTTCGGATCAAGAAATGCGAGATGGAAACCTGATTAATTCGTGATTCACAGCCAGGGTGTACAGGAAAACAGAATTTCAGAACTTGACAACTCCCTGGTTTCGTTCCAAGAACGGCAGCTAACGCGTAAACAGGATATCGTATGTGATGATAAGTTTCAGCTGTGGACACCCCTTCCTCAACCCTCTGTCCAGGGATTAACTATAAGTTCCGGCATACTTAAACTCGAGAAACTGACCATCAACAATGCACTTAAATTCATGATCACCAATGATAACTGTTCCGTTTATCCTAACCTGTCCACATTGTACCAAATTTTTCTGACCTTGTCAAAAACTAGCGCAGTTGCAGAACGATCCTTTAGCCGGCGCAAGTATATGAAGTCGTACCTTCGTTCTACAATGGGTAAGGATAGATTCTCAGGGTTAGCTTTGCTCTTCATTGGAAGTGAGTTGGCTATTGAGATGAATTATAATTAAGTAATAGATAACTTTGCAAGAATAATGCCTAGATGAAAGAGGCTGTTGTAGTTGCTTCATACATTTTTCATATTGTTTCGTTTTGTTTTCATATTACATTTAAAATGTGAAATAATTAAATAATACACCTTTTTATGTTTTGAATACGTCATAGATTCATGAACTTACTGTAAAATAGGTACCTCTATGCACTTTCTACACAGATTCTAAAACGTATTGCAATAATACAAATATTTTCTTTGAAGCTTTAATTTTTCTTCAACTGCAAGAAAATAGCATACAGTTAGTCGTAAAAGAATTACTTGCGTATTATTTTTGATCGATTAATAATACAAAGACCTAGGGGTTAACAAGTTATTGCGTTCCGGTCCTCAATACATTTTAAATGAATATCTGTATCAAATTAAAAAATTGAAATAATTCTATGGAGAATAAAGAAATTTAATATATTCAAATTAAGTTTTTGGAAAGAAATCTTTTAAAAATTAATTTTTGAGTAAATCTTTAATTTTTTTGCACAACTGCAAAGTCTACAATATATTAAAAAAAGAATCCCGGAATAAAAGTCACGGGAAGAAAAGTCACAGAACAAAAGTCGCAATGTAGCGTTAACCTGAGTTACCTGGAAAACGTAATAGGAAGAAATGACATAACTAAATAGGTAAACAAAACATTTTAAGGGTGGGGGCGCCAAAATTATCTTTTCCCCCGGGTTACGCCACTGGAGGCAGGGGGAAACAAAAAGCCTGCAAAGTAACAAAATAAACTTCAAGCAAGTCAAAAAGAGTTCAAAAAGAAAAGTGGAAAAGGGACCAGAAACAAAGGAAAAGGAAAAACTAATAACACTGATGAATCCACCACAGACGATGAAACCTTTTGTTTGGTGTGCGTAGAACCTTATTCTAATTCAAGGCCTGCTGAGAATTGGGTAAAGTGCACATCTTGTTAAATGTGGGCACATGTTGAGTGCTTTTCAGAAAACAACAGGGATTTCTCTGTCAAAACTATACATCTGATGATTCTGAATTAGACTATTGTATAGCCTAAGGAATCAAATAAATAATTTGCTCTTGGTGTTGTTTTGATATCTATTCCCATTTTATTGGGAGAGGGGTGTCACAGTTCTGTTTGGTGTCATCATACTTTTCTTATTGTTCTTTTTTCTCCATCTTCCACCTTATTACAATGCATCATTGAGGTCCACTCACATATGATTCCACTTGTCCTACCATGTGGTCATTATATTCCTGAAATCGTACTTTTTACCCAAATACATATTCTAACACAGTTAATACTTCTGTCTGGTTTAACATTTCATATTTTTCAATTATAACACTATAGTTATCACATCTGTACCTAGTTGCCCTATCAGGTTGTACCAACTATCCCACTAGTGGGGTAGGTTTGTTCACTTTTTTCCAAATGTTTAAATGATAATATTAACTAATGTTTCAGATTTAAACGACCCATCCTAAGGAAGTCTCTTTTCCATAGTAACGTTGGTCATATTTGTGAATTAATTTTATAGGAAGTTACAGCCATCTAAGTTAAAAAAACGTACCAACTAGCCCCCGGTCTCCCCTATAACATTATTCTAAAAATCTTTAAAAATCGCTAAGAAAAATCACCGTATGATTAAATAGCTATTGCAGAATAAAGTAGAAAAAGACAAAAATCCATCGTAAAAAAAAGAAAAAACAACAATATTACATTTATTGACATAACAGTTTTTCAAATTGTTTTTGTATTTTCGTGATTAATTATTTGATACATTTAATTTATCATTTCATCTGGGTTTTATTTTACCTATTGTGTGTCATGTGTAGAAATTAATAAAACTGAAAAAACAATAAAACGATCTAATTCAGTAAACCTAATGTTAATTAAAAATAACACGATGATCTGTCATTATTATTAATTTTTTTACTACTATTTACCTTCATATTAATGTTTTGATTTCTTTTATCACAACATAACTCAGGCCGTCGAGCCACGTCAGTTAATAAACAAAAACAGCTTTACTTATACTGCTACTACAAAAATCAAAACATTACAAACATAGAGAGATCAAGTTTTGAGTGTTAGGTCAATAAAAAGGAATCTTAGGCTTGTCTTCTTTTCTTTTTTCCACAGTGCTTATTTAAATTATTAAATAGACAACATTAATAGTTTAATTATTTTTTTCAAATATACTGGACTTGACTACGACTTAGTTGTAATCGAAAACAAAATCTATCGTAAAATAAGAAAATATCTACAATAATAGTAAAACGATAATTTAAGCGAAATTAAGGTAACAAAATACTAACTCATATCTAAAAAAAAAGAATGGTGTTAAAAAGAAACATTTTAGAAATGTGATTGATTTATTTTTTGTTGATAATTAAAAAAGGAAGTTTTCTTTCGTAGATGGGTTCTACAAAATGCTACCCTTCGGCACTGAAACGGCCAAACAGAACTGGTCATAGCGCTGAAACGGCTGCGCTTAAATAGCATCTCTGAACTGGCAGCGCTCAACTGGGCCTTCCCGCTGATAGAAAAGGAAAAATACAGGAAAGGAAATAACTATTACCATCCATCAGAACCAAGGAGTGGCAAAAGGTGAAATCCGAAACGGGGAACGTCAACTAATTATTGCAATAACAAAATAAAAACGAGCAAAAACTCTGGTACAAGATTCATGACAGGAAAATGTTTAGCCCATGAAAATATCACAGCCATCATGAATAACAAACTAGTTTGGGAAATTAGACTAGATTTCAAATGATTAATAATAGATCCAGATGAACGTTCTACACTCCTGACTATAGGTAAAGTACAAAACAAAATAGAAATGAATACTTGCCGGAGTTGAAGAAATAAACCAAAGAGAGACTAAAAACTACAGACAGTGGATTGAGCAAAACTGAGCGTTTCAAAATAACGAAGGTAAGTTTTACAAGGAGGTAAACGGAGAAATAAGACTAAAATGGGTTCTACAGAGACAAAAACAAGTTTTGAAACGAAATATGGAGATGTGAAAAAAGCACAATAAAGTGGCAGAGCGGTTGGTAAAGTTTTAAAGAATGACCTTCTATAAATAGAAGAGGGGGGGCATCAAACTAAATGCATCTACCCTCAAAAACATCCCCTGGAAAATAGTCAACATAAAGCATCAGGACCAGATAGAATAGAAGTGTACAACAATGCACAATATACTTGCCCAGTGGCTTTAAAATTGTCTGATTGAGGGAAAAGGTAAAAGAAAATGTCTTCCAAAAGCAAAATGAGAAAGGAACCATGGCAAGTATTTATAGACCGATCACCTTTCCTCTGATATAGATAATCCTAACCGGGAAAATAATGGAGAAAATCTGCCACTCTAAGGGAAGCAGAGAACTACTGAAAGGTTGGAAAAGAGGAACCAAAGGACCAAATGACCTACCATACATCGACCAAATGACCTACCATACATCGACCAAATGACCTACCATACATCGACCAAATGATTTTGAATAAAGTTAAATCTAGCGAAAAAAGAACATCGCAATGAGGTGGGTTAACAATAAAAAGTATACGCCATGATCAACCAAACATGGATCCTCGAATGCCTTAAGATGTTCAGGATTGCCGAAATAGTAGTAACATTCATAGCTTACTCTATGAAAAACTATGGAGTGAACTTGACCATCAAAGGAGAATCCCTAGCAGAGGTAAGTATTGAAAGAAGAGTTTTTCAGGGAGACTATTTGTCATATCTATGATATCACTGAATTAGCTTTAAGAAATTGTAAAGGAGTATATCAATTTACAAATACGATTGAAAGAATTCTGGTGCCAAATGTATACAGATGATCTCGAATTATTCAGAAAGAAAAAACAGAAAAACTAGAAGCATTGATTAAAACAGGTATTTTATCAAAGCAATATGGAATTCGGTATAGAAAAATATGCAGTATTAGTGATGCATAAAGGAATGACAACCGATGACGACACACGGAATTGAATTGACAGATAACAAATCAATTAGGACATTAAACATAAATGACCACTACAAATACCATCGAGTATTTAAATGCGAATCTATATAACAGGGGTAATTGAAAGAGCAAATAAATAGATAAAAATAAAGAACTCTCAACAGAATAACAAAAATCTTAGAAACAAAACTGAACAGTAGAAATCTAATGAAAGAGATCAATACAAAGGCAGTATCAATAGTGAGGTACTTGGGGCACTTCCTGGGCTGAACAAAAGAGGAATTTATATCGATGGATCAACAAACCAGGAAATTAATGATTATGAACTCCAGTGATAATGCCGAGAGACTATAAGAAAGAAGGGAGAAGGGGACTCATCGGTATCGAAGACTGTTCAGTTGGCTATAATGGAACTTGCAAAATACGCACGACAGAGCAGAGAACAGATTATGATAATGGCCAGTAATAATAGAGCCAGTGATAAAAGGACAATAAACGAGGAAACAGTGAGAATTTAAAAGACAAATGCAAACTAACGCAGACGAAAAGCCATAGATATGGACACGGACCCTCAGAAACGGCAGCCCAGAACAAATGAATCAGAATCAATTACACCGAAACAGCAGATGTCGTCTTTGTGGAGAAAGATGTTAGACAGTAAATCACATAAGCGAATGCAGCAAACTGCAAAAGTGAATACAGGCACGACAGAATAGGAACGGTCAACCCTGGGAACTGTGCAAATGACTTGGGTTTGACCATACAAACAAATGGCATGAGTGGCAGGATATTATTGTTGTAAACAAGAGAAGGGAAGTCTAACAGACAATAGACGTAGCTGTGTCATGATACTTTTGGGTGGAACTGAAATAAAACGAAAAATAGAAACCTACCAAGACTTTACCAAGGAATTAAAGAAGCTGTGGAACATGAGAGTTAGGATTGTGTCAATAATTGCCGTAATTGGAACCATGTCAAAAACACTAGTGGTAAGATTGGCTGAATTAGAAATTTTAGAAAGGGTTGTGAATGTCCAGATCATGGCAGTGTTGGGGTTTGCGTGAAAACTGTGCTGGGGATTTGAGGAGACTTGCTGTCACTCAGTCCTCTGCGACAATCACTAGACAAACACTAGATGCATGTAAACACTAGATGCAAGAAGAAGAAGAAGAAGAAGAAGAAGAAGAAGAAGAAGATACGTAGTTGCATTTACTTACTCAACATGCAACGATAGAAACAACGTAAGGAGTCAAAAATAAGGAAAATAAAACAAATCCAAACAAATAGCAGCAATCAAATATGAAGTAAATATTAATAAATCATAGGACTGATATGTGTCATTCTGTAATTTTGAGATGAGTCATTATCTTTTCCAGAGTTGTTCGGTTTTGTTTCTTTTGTTGTTACCACAACATTTCGGCCGATCAATTCTATGGGAAGGGTTATTGCATATAAGTGTGTACCCTCCAAACATCTGGGACGGGGAATAGGAAGATGAAACTCGTGGACACCAATTATGTAGCTACAGTAAGACCACCATATTACAATATCAGGGTGGTTTTCAAAAGAACTCTTTGCAACCTCTTTGGTCTCTTACGGGAGAAGTGAATGACCAAACATACCATACAAATATGGACCAGAATATGATAGAGAAACCAACTGAGCCTTAAAAGTTGGGCTCGAGGAAAAGAGGGAATCGGTATCCAAAAGTTGGAGCAGAACAATCTGGTATGATGGACCATATCTGGAGAAAGAAGGAATTACACTGCCCAAGAATTACACTGATGATGCCCAAGTTATGGATAGAAAGAATTGCGGGAGGGTGAGAAAATTGAAAGAAACTGCGCCATTAGCCATGCAGATAAACATGTATAAGTCAGATTAGTGTGGATTTCAATGCGTTGTGGATTTCTTTGCTTATCGAGGTAAATATTGTAGAACAACCCGTGCATAAAATACGAAATCGCTTGTGTCGCACGCGTAGCGGAGATGTTTTGCATAATGGGGTAGGCTGATCAATATATTTGCCACCATTTTCTTCTGTTTCGTCACCATTTTTATGTTGTAGAATCTCAATTCCAATGCCCCCAGCAATTAATCTTGTCTCCATCTTCGGACGAAGCAACCCCAAAATATACAGGTGGCCTGGTGAACGGGCGTCTGTCCACAAAACAGAACAAGTCAATTGCATTAAGAGGGATAGGGTCAGAGAGCACAGCCTGAAACCGGGAATGACCAACCATAAAATGCAACGTTCATTCGTGTGCCGCAATCGGGTGAGTATACAATCTCCCCGACACTAAAACAATGAGCATATGCACATTCTGGCATTATGAGGCGGTGGACGAATAAATACGCACCATTTTCTGTTTTACAGTATTGGTGGACCCAGCGTGAAAATGAGACCTCCCACCCTTTTCCATACAGAGTATCCACCTGTGGAAGGCCGTAGAATGGATTGACTGAAACGTTGTAGTAACCACAAAAGTCACAAAAAGAATGAGACAGCCTCCCATCAATAGTCCTAAAAACTCTTAGGAGAATTAATATGTATACCTAAATATTTTGCTGTTGATCATAGAGAAATACATCGCATGTCGTTTTCCGAATCAGAGGTTATGTTCGATAAAAGTAAGCCGTCAACTTGAGTTGACAGCTTACATTTAAGCGAATCTAATCTAGTATTTTACTTAGACAGCCTCCCAAATCGAAAGCACTTTATAGACGCTCTTGGCGGTTTTAAATCCACTCGTTGATCGTTCTAGATAATGCACGTAACTTACCTAGATAATAGTTTGATTTACTTAGCACACTGTTTAATAGTTGTATTTTAAAACTATTCCCATGAATTCATTCTATCCCCAGGGTATATTCAGTACGATAAAAATACCATGTTAGATTTATTGTAAATAATCTTGTCTGAAAGTTTAAATTAAAGCTGTTCTTGTTTTATGGTGGCTTATACTTTCAAAATCCCATTATCATCTATAATTGAGCATTTTCAATGTTTTACCATTCTCTTTCCATTGATATGTATCATTGTCTATTATTTTATACTCATTGGGTTTTCGCACAGGTTAGTAGCTGGAGATCAAGTGACTGCAAGTGTACTCAATACTTCAGCGCTCTCCTCAGTATTCTAGCTGATTTTTAGTAATGCTGTCGTCTGAATGGTTTCAATTTGTCCTCAGATTTTCAATTTTTATCATCTTTTTGCAAGGCTCTTCTGGACTGTTCCAAACCGTTAATGATCATTACAACTGCCACATTGATATCTTCATATTCTACAATTGTTCAGTTCTCTGGAAAGGTCCAGATATTTTTCAATGTTTCTCGCCGTGGCCCGACGGAACAGTGATATCCACTCTCTGACACATCTTCTTTGCTTTGTTTACAACAACTATATCTATTCTCCTGACCTGGACCACCGGGTGATCCTTTTGAATTTCAAAGTATTATAAAAGTTCATTTTCTATTATATAGGAAACAGCTTCTGGTTTGTCCATATACTCATGTCTGTTTTGGTATTCCTTCTGAGGTAATTAGCTGCATTCCGTCATTATATCACTGACGGTTTCATCTGTGTCTCTTCACAAGCAATATTTAGCTTAGCTTGTTATAATATTCTTGCTCTGGACCATTATTAATAGGGATTCCGTTTTCTCTGCAATTGCCATCGGTGCTATCATGCCTATGTAATTTCGTATGCAAATTCATTTGTTTGTTGCTTGAAATCTCCATGAAGTTATTTTTCTTCCCATTTTTAGTTTCTTGTTTTGTGAGTTTTCTGATCCAATGTTTGTACTTAATGTCTTTGATAGCCGAGTCAACACAATATTCAATGCTGATAAGTACTTTTCTTTTCACGTCTATCAACGTCATCTCTGGGTGCAATGCTTTATGATCAGTTTACTCGTTCTTTGAGTCATATATCTCAGTTTTTTCTTGTCCAGTTTATGAAAGGTCCCGAATGACTTACTATGAATTATGTCTTTGATAATGTTTCCGCTGTTGTACCTCGTTTCCAAAATCTTCCTTGTTCTTCTGAGGTATTCTGTCATTACTTTTTTTGTATTTCATTCTTTTTAATCGAATTTGATTCCAATATTCCAAGATAAAAACTTCTGATGATTTCATTCTTTGCTAATTCGTTCTCTTGCATTCTGTTTTCCTTCGTGCACCACTAACATTGCACATTTCTTGATTCCAGATTCTTTATTATTATTATTATTATTATTATTAGATTTCAATCATCAGTTTAAACCTTCAGATATATTAAAATTGCTGATGAATCTGTCTTTTTAAGAAAATAAAGCTTTTCAATATTTGTATTAAATTAACACAAAACCAAAAAGAACACTTCTGCAAACACACATAAATACAAATATACACATATTTCAATTATAAAGTATTAGGAAGTTGAACAATAAAGTTCATATGTATGCGCTCACATAAGCACACCTGTGTGCGTTATACATGTTAATCTGAATTGTTAGTAGAGTAAAAAATAGAGTGAAAAATAATACAAATATATATTTCGAAATCTGTATTTAATATATATTCATACAATTTTAGAAAAATAAATAATACTAGACATATATACACACATACCCGATATGTAGCATGTATAATTAACAAAGCGCAAGATCTTATTATGAAGTATTATGCTAATCTCAAATGCGATTTAAAACCAACTCATCCACTACAAAGCAGATATCAAAGGAATGTACAATATGACCAGTGTTGTCTGTAGTGGCTTTTGAGTTATTAATGACATATGACAAGGGATAGTAGGTGTACCCTCATAATTATAGCATTTATGGATGCCATAACACTAATATTTGACAATGAAACATGATCCAAATGTGGAATAGCGCATAGGAATTGCTCCGGTGAACTAAGATGACCCTAATACTACCGGGTCTATCTTTGAATAAGTAGAAGTATTCAGGGAAGATTTAAAGGCGCAAGATCATTGCGACCAGTAAATTATGACGACCTAGCCACTATCTCTCACTGATCGCCAACGGTATATTTAGATTTAAAAGGAGGTCAAGTAACAGATGAAAATGCAAAGTAAAACATGAAATAGTGAAAATAATTAAGTTACAATGAACAATTCAAATATGTGACGGTTAAGTCTATGTACAGAAAAATCAATGAATATCTGCAGGTGAAATCGGGATAATCAGTCATTTTTTTTTATAATGTCATACTTTTTTGTCATACTTTTTGGTGAGAAAGACTGACGTCATTATAAGACGGGTCTCTATCAGATATATTGAGAGATCGGAAACGGAATATGCAATCACTGCTAGCAGTTTTGTAATTAGTATAATCAATTTTCTATGTTTTTCACATTGCTCAAAGATGCAATCCTTGAGAGAATTGTGGCTATAAGTCACCATTATTATTTGAAGATAAATGTACATTCTTCAAGTATTCACACATGCGTTCACACAGGTGACGATCGTGGGTTGGGCTAGAAATAGCCTAACCTGAACCACAGTATCTCCTAATAATCACAAGAAATAATCGAATAGAAAATGTGGATTAGTGCGTACCTGAGTGTATTTATATAAATATAAACAAATTATTTATTGAATGATGAATAGCACGTCATTCAGCTTAAAACTGAAATTTGTTATGCAACATTTATTTACAATATTCTTAATAAAAAAAACCTTCCGTTTTTAACAGAATTCATGTAGGTGGCTCGAGGCCATGAGGATCCTTATTTTCTGTTCTAATTCAAAAGTATCTTTTTTAAATAAATGAATCATGGTTAATGTTAATTAACATTAATTAATGTTAGCATATATGGTTTTGATTTTAACTAAAAATATTGCTTATTATGTGATAAATCTTTCTCCATTGTCTGAAAATTTAGTTTACACACACACACACACACACACATATATATATATATATATATATATATATATATGTTAGATCTTGTATTCTTTTTATAAACTATGATATTCAAACTATGTAATGGGTTTGAATGTTTAAATAGACTTACTTTATGAGTCAATTAGAATATATTTTATATTACGTTGAAGATACAATATTTCCGTGAAAATTAAATTTCTGTAACACTTTTTAAAAACAAATTAAAATTATTGTTGGCTTACACCTATACACAACAATTATTGTTCACTTACACCCTATACACAACTAAACAAATGGTAATATAAGTGAGATTGTAATGACCAATTCTGAACAAAACCAGATAATTACTTCAAAATTTAGATAAATAAGGAAAATTATTCTTGCACAAAGTGTATTTGACTTATCAATTTTTCTAGATTTCTTTACCAGTTCTTTGTTCTTTTTCTGAAGTTCTGGGATTAATTATTTTCAGTATTCTATATATTTTTCGGACTACTATCTTCATGAAGTAAAATAATGTTGCCGTCGATACATTCTTCGGCCTTCATTGAGTGTATGTTTCATCCGGTGGTCTTTAGAAGAAGCTTTGTATATTTTGTCAAACTCCAGTTGACTTTGTTTTCCTACCGTAGCAAGAGCAGCAAGAACAACGAGAACAAGAACAATCCTTACCAAATGTAGGGGAGTAAAAATTAACAATCCCGTACCGCGATTTGAGACCACGACCAACTGATTGGTAGGCTGGTCTCTTACCAACTGAGCTAAATTAACAATTCTAAATTACAGAAATGTATCTTACATATACACAAGGGCGAATTTCATTCTAATAAATAAATACATTTATACAAAATATATATACTTTATAATATTTTTATTTATTTGTATATACAATACAAAAGTTGCAGTAATCATCAGTCGGAGTAGAAGTAGGAGTGGAGTTTGACCCTGCAACAGCCAGGCTTGTTTCTTCTTCTTTTCAATTTGAAATTTACCAGATTTATTTTGCTTTTCGTGGAGCTTCTTACATGGAAGGATTTCAAATCTCTGACAAATTGTACGGTTTCAGTATCTTTCTTTATTATTTCATTTAGGATAAATATTTATGTTAGAACATCACTTTAAAGCAAAAAAGTAAAAAGCTTTTAAATAAGTGGACATCAACGACGGAATCAAGCACAATACCGATATTCATTAACCTCGGCTTAGTACGACACAAGGCCCAGAGTGTGGGACGCTCAGTGAGGATTAAAGTAACTAGAGTAGTAATAGTCTTTGAGACTAGTTTGTAAACCACTACTCCGCGGCGAGACACGCATCAAGTATAATATCACAGTACGTTTTTAAAAATGGGAGGAAGATTTCAATTTAAGTAATTACATACGGCCAGGAAAAATATTTTTTCATAAAGGTTTCAAAATAATTTTTCACTATTTGTACTTACATCGACCTTTCTGAAGGGTACTTATTTTCCCGTCGAGTTAATATATATATATATATGTGTGTGTGTGTGTGTGTGTGTGTGTGTGTGTGTGTGTTCGTTTGAGTGAGTGAGATAACTTGAATAAAGTATGTGGGCACATGATGAAATTGTGAGAAAATCAATGTCAAAGATCACGAAAAACGCCAAACTTGCTTTTAGATTAAACCCTTAATGATAGAAACAAATGTTCCCAGATTTCACCGATTGTATATTGTGATCCATTTACATCAGAGTGCCGTTTTGATTTGGACGGAAACAATTTTCACTTTTGTTTAAAAGCAGCCAGTAAATTTACTTCATTGGTTATCTAATTTAGCACAACATATAGGGACTGTCCTGACTTTTAAAAAAAGGAATCATTGTATTACCGGAGATTCTATCAAGTTTTACATCCACATTTTGAAAATGAGTTTTCGATTAAATTCTGTTTAGGTTAACTTTTTTAGACACAGCTTAACCAAAGAATTGCATGTAAAACAAGTTGTATTTATTAGAAAAACTTAGGAAAAGTAGAAAGTTAAGTGAAATTTTAAAAAAGCTATGGCGCTTCGTGATAAGATGTTTGAAACAAGCATTTGAAAAATGGATGATGATAAACCAATTTATTTATGTTACTATTTTCTTCTCTCGCCAGAGAAATCTGGAGGTCTTCATTCTGGACCAAGCGACTGCAAGTCTAGCACTCCTTTAGTATTCTTGTCGACTACAACTCCTTCAAATATCTCTGTTTCAATCTCTTCGTGAAGGTCTTTGCTATAGTTGTCAGAGCACCAAATATTATGGGCATGATTTTCACCTTCATAGTTGTAAGACATAGTCTTGATATTAGAATATTTTCTCACGCTTTTCTAGGTGTAATATGCATTAAGTTTGGCTTGGGTTTCTCTAATTACAGTAAAATCTACTTTACAATTCTTCATTATCATTATCATCATTATTATAGCTAAAAGATATTCCCTTTAGAATAAACGTAGTATTCATCCTCATTCAATGTAGAGGCCCTTTTACAAAAGAAAACAACAATTCTATAAATTAGATTTGTCCATTACAAAAATGCTTGAAACATCAATATTTTTGTCGTTGTAACTAAATCTTAAATGTTCTACTTTTGAAATTATTTGATTTAGTAAAAAGACTAGACCAGACCAAACATGGTATGATTACTTATTAAATAGAAAAATAGGATCCACCCACTGTGTAGCACGTGCTCTTCTCAGTTTCAATATATTCTCATGGATTGCGTGTCTGGGCCATGTTACTTTGTCGAGGCAAAACTGCGTGTTCATCAACCAATTATGGCGCATTCTAAATAGGTATTTCTTAGCATGACTCATCTACAATAAGAGATCACATTTCTCTTCATAAAATTGATTATACAAAGGAATAAGTGGGTAATCTGTTGAAGTAATTGTATTTGACTATTGTAGCACGTGTTTTTTTCTCTAATCTAAGCTGAAAAAGAAGAAAACATTTTCTCAGAAACATTCAGGTATAGAGCATAGGGGCATTTTTCTCATATTCCACAATTTACATGGAATGCCAGATGTGTAGATTTATGACACCCATTCAGAAGCGAATTACATTTTTATTTTGCACTTCTTTATAGAATAAGTTTATGACATCTAATGAATACAGGTGGTGAATGTGTTTGCATACATACATACATTAATGTTAGATATTTATGTATGTATGGTTGCATCTATGTTTAGACAGAGAGTTTCAGTAGCTCATCATCTTGGAATAAAGTTATTATTTTGATTTTATGGGATATTTTTCAGACAAACAAACATCACATCGTAATTTATACCGTTAATCGTTTCATGAATTAACCTCCTATAATTATAATATTTTTTCCATAAAAAAGATCAACGGGAGATCAATGGAAAACATCCTATTTATTTTTTCAATAATTAAAAATAAAATTTAACTTTTTAAAATCTCGACACGTTTCTTTAAATTTTATTTATTTTATACAAATTTATCCTCAATATTTTTAAATAAATAAATGACCATAATGGACATTAGACAACTTACAGAATTGTGTCCGAGCACTCACGCACGTGTGTACAACAAGCATAATTAGATTACTCATAAAAATGTATATGCTCTCGAACGGATGATAAGGCAGTGATATAGCAATAAATATACAATTAGTAGGAGAGTGGTTTTATGACATTAAGATAGGTGAGAACTAAACCAGTTTAGGTCTCGGGGCTAAAAATGGGATCATTCTGTTTGTGTGCTTAAAGTGCTTCAAGGTCGCCTACTGAATAACTGTTGGAGAAAAGAAGGGATAGAAAAGAAGGGATAGAAAAGAAGGGATAGAAAAGACAAAAGTAGTTCGAAAGTAGAAAATACTCATGACAGGTGCTGACCAGAGAAACAGACTAAAAAGGCCAAAGACTGCATCACTAGGCGACTTAATATGAATAATGAGCATATCGTTCAAGATAATGCATTAAAATACGTTTTTAAAATGGTTCAAAATTATTTTGTCATTGTTAACAAAACTAGTGAACATTAGCGTAATAATTAACTAATTTATGAGACCGACAAACTGTCGTAAGGCATTTTTTACATGGTCCAAAACCAAAAGAAAAGCCCTAAATGTTCTTTAGATAGATAGATAGATAGATAGATAGATAGATAGATAGATAGATAGATAGATAAATAGATAGATCGATCATTATTATTGG
The DNA here is from genome assembly GCA_006491835.1 of Architeuthis dux. Lineage (NCBI taxonomy): Eukaryota > Metazoa > Mollusca > Cephalopoda > Oegopsida > Architeuthidae > Architeuthis > Architeuthis dux. The sequence continues at coordinate 148,300 of VCCN01005374.1, read as the reverse complement.
GGTGAGCACGAACGCAGACCACACACCATTATTATTCAGTTGCAAATAACCCGGACTTTTTTGCATTCTTTAGGTTAGCGCATTTTAGGGGTCCCTTAATTAAATAGATATGGTTACAATATACTGTTTCCGCTACTTAGAGGTCACATACAGATAAACGAAATCAGACTTTTAGTATTATATAGATAGATGGAAATCAGCCCATTAATCAGGGTTATAGTGAATGCAGACCCCACACTATTATTCTTTTTAATTTTCTAAAACATATATGCTAGAAAACATGCTCCGGGATCCCATTAGTAACCACAGAAAATGTTGTGGTCATAGCTGTAGCCGTCCTTGAGTTATGAGATGACAGACGGACAGACAGACATTTGGTGAATTATAATAAGATTCTACGCAATGATGAATCCAGCCTATTAAAGTGTTAGATAACTTTACCTTAATCATTCTAATAATTGGTGAGAATTTCTTTTTTAAAACTGAAAATCTGTCAATTGCCGACGATATGTAGACATATATCATGTTTATTTAAAAAATGATGAAAGCTAATATTGATGACTTTTCTCTGATTTACAGGAATTATAGTCATGGGTGACCAGTAGCGATTTCATGTTACCACCTGTATGGCTAGTGCTCTTATGAAGGGAGTTGATATGCGTATTACATACCGACATCTGCTGGATGTTGAATATTTCATTGGACGATGTAAGTGAGCAATGAATGTTAGAAACTATTAAAGAACCCCCTGGTGTATGTTGCGTGACCAAATGTAGAACCATACCAAGAATCTATTTCCTGTCTCCGCATCATAACCAGAAAATGGATAACACCTTAATGCATGAATGATACTAAGATGTTTCTGATGTACAAGATAGTTCAAGTCATGAAATCGGATTTTGCCCTAAGGAGCCAATCCCACCTTGATGAATCCAGCCTAATATAACTGACCAAATTGCACTCTAGGTAGAGAACCAGATCTGAAACACGTGGCCAAGAAGGTGAACATTCTATATACTCCAAGCCCAGAGAATTACAAACAGGAGCTTCTACTTAACGAATGTTTCACAAAAATGATTTATTCTGTACAACTACTAGTCAAGTTTCAT
>VCCN01005374.1:96651-110169 GCA_006491835.1 Architeuthis dux | reverse complement strand
TTTAAGCCTAATAGATACATCGTTGGAAAGCTGAGGAAATTCCCTTTCTAACATATAATATATATCCTTCATGCATTAAATCCACAATTTTGCCTATAAAGTATATTTGAAATGTCTGAAAACCATGATTTAGCCTTTTAAAGTACTCAGATATGTCAAATGGGAGACGAGATTTGTGTGTGTGTGCTGGCGGCCATTTTGTTTTATGTAAATGAGGTAGTTCTTCCCAACCTTTTTCTTGGGAACATCTTTTTTCTGAAAGAGGACATCCTAAGGAACATTTTGGTACCCTAAATGTAGAATCAGGGGGTGGGGGTGTACGGTAACCCCTGTGGCCCCCGCACTATAACTGTTCAGACATTTGGACGGATGCGAAGTGATGCTTCCTTCAAATTGTTCTTTGAAACTGTAGTTGCGAAATTAAAACAACACCCATTATGCCAAGAAAGCGAAACAAATCAAATTATTCGAGGACTGTGAAGGTGCTTCTGCTTGCCACCCTGCCCTTTGACGATCACTGATAAATAATTTACTTTGAAGATATAGATACAATGGTTCGTTTGATTAAGGTAGGATTTGACTAACCAAGTTTCAAAACCTTTGCAATGTTGGAAAATCTTCTTCTCAATGCCATTGATAGCAAGCAATATGGTGATGAGCTAGATCACCTACAAGAGATCTATGGCACTTAGAATTAAGATATGGTAACGATCGAGTATATGTCACAGAAGAGGTTAAATTCTCTGTCTATATTGAGCAATGAGCAGCTATAAGGAATTAACGGACGATCTTGACCTTTTAAAAGTTGGAAATGATTTCGTTGCACTTCACGAGGACAGGTTCTCCACGTTTGGTAAATTTAATGAATCTGATTTTAAAATCTGATGACCGAAGTTTATATTGTAGTTTTATTAATCACCGCTACCCACAACAGACCGGTTTAATCACCGTCGATGGGTTTAAGTTATTCATGTGTTCTGATATTTATATGTATCTATCTATGTATCCGGACTTCGCCTAGCCCTAACCTTTCAGTAGTAGAAACTTGAAATTTTACACACACACTCCTGAGTAGGGAAAATGTTTTTTTTTATTTTTGAAAATTTCCCTCCTAAAAAGGTTTTTAGTGGGGGGTTCAATTTACAATGGAAGTTCATGCCAAATTGATCCCTTAGTTTGTGTCCAGCAGCATTCTCACTTGTTTTTAGAAAACTTTTACATTTTAATGATCACAGCCCCAAAAAGTTAAGAAAAGTAACTTACTCAATAATCACCTCTTTTTCCATTTTTTTTAATTGATCACCCCAACACGGTGTGCTGCCAAAAGACGTTGATCTCGTGACGGTTTCTATTCAGTGACTAACCAGAACTGGGTTTTTTAAAAATCATAAATTATGCTGGTAGTATTTTCATCCAGGTAACTGTACCACCATCACCGCTTAATTTACGAGGTAAAAAGCAGCATATATAGAATGAGGTGATTCATAATTTCCCTTGGAATGTTAGCTTTTGTTTTGTTTTGTTTTGTTAAGGAGCTATTTATGTTGAAGCAATTGCAGTCAGAAATCGAACGGTATTATGAACATGATGCAATTCATCCTGTTCAAAATACCTCCGATTTCTAATATCAATAAATGTCAAAACATAATTAAATAATGTTCCTTAAATGCATTTTCCGGCAATGTTTACCAGCGAGCGAAATATGGAGTATTGGCGTGCTGAAAGGATTATAGCAGAAAAAACAGGATGGTTAATGGACGAGGGTTTGTGCAAGGGGGGGGGGCGGCTTTGTACCGCCTTCTAAAATTCGGTCCGAAGGCCCTGCTATTTAATACTAAAAGTATGATTATTCCGTTTATCTGTGTACGTGACCCCTAAGTAACTGAAACGGCCAGAGGTATTGAATTAAGGTACCCATTAAAAAGCAGTTTCGAGCTCCCATTTACGCATTCCGCAGAAACTAGCTGAAACCGGCTTGACGGGCGGATTTCAGCTAACATAATTAAATATTATAGTTCTTGGACAAATACTATTTAATTTGTTTGCAAAAACTCACTAAACAAAGTGTCTAGTTGTTTTACATTCGAAAGTTCAAAACGCAAAAGACATTATGGTTTGGGCAATTTTAAGTTTTATTAGCAAAATTATACTGAAACATTAAAAGAAATATATTTACGTCAGCAAATTTTTGTAGAAAAAATTATTGGAATATTTTAAAATGAATTTAAATTCTTGTTTGTTTGCTCTTGTGAATTACGGCGTTATTGTTTAATAAAGACGTTTTTACGTCATTATTAAATAATAACGATTTTCAATAATTAAAACAAAAAAAAATCATCAATCGGAAATAATTTTCATTGATTTTTTTTATTTGAGTTTATTATTTCGGTATGTACTGGGTTTTGTGAAGGTTCTCTTACATTGAAATGCGAAGATAAATGCGCTGATTGACAAGGATCCATGACAATAACCCCACGGACAATAACCCCGCGGACAATAACCCCACGGACAATAACCTCACCCTATCGGACCTTACCGGACAATAACCCTTATTTCTTTCATGAATTATCTTATTTATTATTTTATTATGTTTTTTTTTTCAGATTTGTTTAAAGTTTTGGCCCATCACGAATTTATCAAGGGCAAAACATAATTTTTGTATAAGAAACAAAAATATTCATTAATTAAAAATAAAATAAATAAGAAAATTCATGAAAGAAAAATAATTATAATATTGTTTGTTAATAATAATTTAATTAATGAATATTTTTTTTCTTATACAAAGATTCGTACCGGGCCAAAACTTTAAACAAATCCGAAAAAAAAACATTATAAAATAAAATAAATAAGATAATTCATGAAACAAATAAAGGAATTCATGAAAGAAAATCAAAGGGGAATAGATGTATTATAATATCGTTTGTTAAGGTGATGGTCCAAAACAAATTCTGTTTTATTTTCTACTAAGTGGGGTTATTGTCCGGTAAGGTCCGATATGGTGGGGTTATTGTCCGCGGGGTTATTGTCCGGTGGGGTTATTGTCCGTATCCCGATTGACAAATGGGTAACGAAAATTGAATACGATTTTGAAGAAATAGAGTTGATATTCATATAAAATAAATATAATGCTAACAAAAGTAATGATGTCTCGAGACATCTATAATATCTGTTTTCTTTTCAGTACCTTCCCAGGAGTGGTTTGTTTGATGAGACGTAAATCTGCAAGTGCGTACTAAATAGCCCCCACTTATTTACATTTTGGCTACTATTGAAAAATTGCTTTTACATAGTAGTGCTTTTTTTCTCCATAGTTCTGGTTTATCTTTTTATCGAATCCTGGTCTTCTGATAGCTATTTTATTTTGGGAAAATTCTTATTTTCAGAGTTTAAAATTTTTTAATCTAGATTATTAAAAATATAATATAAATAGCAATTGCAGACAGAAATGTAAAGAAAAAGCATTGGCTTTTAAAACAGCCGAATTCTGGTTTAAAATCACCAAAGGCTTTTTAAACAAACTTTACTCCATTTTCTTTCCAACAACAAGTGCTAAATTTGAATTACAGCAGTGTTTTTAAGGAGGAGTATTAGATCCTTTGAGAATAGCAACTGAGAAGAAGTTTACAGTGAATAAGTTGTCTCCTTCAAGGGAGACTTATGAAAAGAATGTTTAGTGTTTACGCTGATAACAGCGGACACTGTTTTGAGCAGCCAAGACAAGCGAACAAGAAGTGTTTTATTTCTCAGAAACTGGTGAGCTGAGGTCAGGGGTCGAGTTAAAGAGTCATGTTTCCGTTCTTCTATCTGGCGCCAGGCAGCAAAACCTTGAAAACTAGGCTAAAAATGGTACTGAACCAAAGTAGGTTGATTTTCTGGCTGACAAGGACTACTACTTTTTTTTATCTACGAAACATAGACATGGTGGTATTGGCGTGAATTCTTAACCCATTCCCTGTAATGACCAGCATGATTCATTCTTAGCAAACCATAAGTTGGATATCATAATGGACGGACACTGTCATTAGTTTAATGAGAAAACAAAAGAATATGTACTTTGGTATAAAAACAAACACATATTAAATATGTCTTTCAACCTTCAAAAGGAATCTACCAAAACCAAGGAATACCAGTGAATTTTTTTTTAAGGAAATTTGGCAGAAAAATCAAATTGAATGTTTTTATGTCAATACAATTGATAAGGAAATGTTTCACATAAAAATGTCTCAGAGACGTTTAACCGGCTGCTAAGTTCCTACTTGTTTTCAGACTCAAGTGGTAAGTCATTAAACAGCAAACAAATATTGGACAACTTTGTTTCTATTTATTTATACACATCTGTAAATGTATCCATAGAACTTAATCTTCATGAAAGACTTGGTAATTATGTTTTATTATGTTATATGCTTAATATCCTTCCACTTAATTTAAAATAAGGTTGTTTTTTATGTTGTATAAAAATAATGATATATTCTTCTTTCCTTAATACACTTGCATTTTAATAAGCTTACACTATAATGATTAATTGAAAATAAAACATTATAAGATACGAAATAGCTTTTTTTTAATAGAAGAAGGCTCTGCGCTTTAATTCTTGTCATCTGTTCAAAATATTAAAATAACCAAACATTTTAAAATACTGTAACTGAATATTTATTCAGTTGCACTTGTTACCATGAAGTTAAAAAGGTTTTACATAACAAGAAAAGTATTTGTTTTTATAATTCTGGTTATATTGTGTTTCGTATATTTCATGAACACTTTGAATGTTTATGACCAACACACTGTGGAATCAAGTCAGTGTATTTTACCAAATATCGATCCTTTTGACAAATCAATACAACAATTCATTCATCATCCCGATCCTTTGTCATGCTCAGAAAATCACGACGTTACATACCTCGATGAGTTTGGTCAAGTCTATTTAAACGAAACAGCCGCTCAAACCTTAGGAATGGACTTAGCCACTATCCAGTGTGTATATAACGCAATAGAGCGTTATGAGGATGACGATCATATTCTCTATCAACCGGCTCGTAAAGTAACTTTTCCAATGGACATAGAATCAGACTTTTTTAGAGTTACTTGCACAGATCAATCAGGATCCCTCTATACCAATCTTCATGCACATGTAGCACCAAAAAACTTGAGCATAAAATCAAAGATCCGATCGAAACGTCAAGAACAGTACAACGTATACATTTTTGGAATTGATTCGGTGTCTCGCTTGAATGGTATTCGAATGCTACCTAAAACCTATAAATATCTAACTGAAGTTTTGGGTGCATTTGATTTTCAAGGTTATACAAAAGTTGGAGACAATACATTTCCAAACATGGTTCCATTATTGACTGGAATGCATCCATACTCCAATCCTATGCAATTACCATTTGTAGACCCATTATATGATTTTTACGATTCATATCCTTTGCTCTGGAAAAACTTTTCATATGACGGTTATAAGACAATGTTTGCTGAGGATCAACCACTTTTGGGAACATTCAATTATTTGTCGAAAGGTTTCAACACACAACCAACAGATCATTATATGCGCCCTTTCTGGCTATCGATTGATGATTCTTACCCAGTCGACAAATTTCTCAGTCCTTTGTTGTTAATGTTAGAAAACCGTAAAGTACAACTGGGGAAGTCATCTACACTTTGCTTCGGAAGTTTACCAAAACATGTCATTCTAATGAAATATTATGAATACTTTATTAAAAAATATACTCATCTTCCTCGTTTTGCTTTTTCCTGGCTCACGGAACTTGGACATAGTCATTTAAATATTATACAGTTGGCCGATGATGATTTTGTAAAATTCATCCAAAGGCTAAATGCAGAAAATCACTTGAAAAATTCATTTTTCTTTTTTATGAGCGATCATGGACACAGATTTGATTCTATTCGAAGTACTTTTATTGGTCGAATTGAAGAAAGAATGCCGCTTGTTTTGATGACAGTTCCCAAGAACTTTGAGAATAAATATATTTTTGCGGCAAAAAATCTTCGACAGAATACAAAACGTCTTACGAGTCCCTATGACTTGCATCAAACGCTAAAAGATATCATTTCCTCCAGCTTTATGCCTCCTGACAACCCTAATCATACAAATAAAGGAATTAGTTTATTTAAACCAATACCAGAAGAACGAACTTGTGCAGACGCTGGAATAACCGAAAACTACTGCACTTGTTATAAATCTAAATCAATAAACGTTACAACAAATATCATTCGAAGGATGGGGATGTTTATTGTTTCTGAAATTAATCAACTCTTATCCCAAAAAAGTCGCTGTCGTAAATTGGATGTAAATGCTATTAAAAGTGCCCATAAAAAAATACCACCAACAAATCTAATCGAACATTCCATCTTTTTTGGATCGAAACCTGTTAATACTGAAATGGACGCGGGTATTTATACAGTAGTAATAGAAACAAAACCTGGAAAAGGTTTATTTGAAGCAACAGTCGATTATCAAAACAATTTTGCTTTGCGAATTCTGGGAAGTATAAGCCGAATCAATCGATACGGAAATCAATCATTCTGTATTAAAGACAGGCTTTTAAGGCTTTATTGTTTCTGCCACCAATGATTTTTGTTATTGTCCTTTGGAACATCATTATCATTCTCATCATGAAAATTGGGCAAAAACTGCTCTTCTCTAATCTGTTTGACTGACGTAGATTTTTGAGCAAATCATTTTTCATCGTTCATAGTTGTCTCCCTTGGGATATTATTTTTACTTGTAAACTATTTCAAAAATGGAAGATTTCTCCATTAAATATTTTTTATAAAATGAAAGCCTAATTTATTTTTCTGTTTTAATTTTTCATATATGAATCATACATTTTTTTAATATAAATGGAACATATGGAATTTTTATACCATAAGGACCATAAGGAATGGACCATAAGGAATGGACCATAAGGAATGGACCATAAGGAATGGACCAAATGGACCATAAGGAATCTTTATATAAATGGACCAAATGGACCATAAGGACCATAAGGAATGGACCATAAGGACCATAAGGAACGGACCAAATGGACCATGAGAAAAATCTATTTCACAGTTTTATGATGGACATTTTGAAAAAGATTTACATATTTCTAGAAAATTTTAGCTTATAATATAATTTATTTTAAATGCTTTTGATTTCAACATTTTTATACTTTTCACTTTTTTTTCCTTATTTATGAGTCGTTCGCTCCATTGCTTCTATTCTAGTAAAAAATAAATAATGCAATCGAATACTATTGTCAAACTGCAGTCCATGACCGAATTTATTTATTATACAAAACAAAAATTGCTTCAGTCATCATCAGTCAGGCTTGTATTCCTATATATTTATTTTTCTCACTGTAAAGCATAAATAAATAAATAATAATATACATTAAAGAGCTCATCGTCAGAAAAAGTTTCCATCTTTTCCTCTTTAAAAACCGTCTAGCAAAACTGTCAACATAAGTTTCTTCAGTTTTCAAATGAGTATGGCTGACTGGCTATGTATATATCTCGCATACAAGCCGCACCAATTGAGCTTGAGGGATGAAAATTTAAACATCTCTTTCTCTTTATTATGTCTACAAACACATTTTTCTTGTTTTTTTAACTCCCCCAGGTGATGGGTTCAGTTTACAATGTAAATGTATGCTAAATTGGTCCCTTAGCTTTTGTCCGGCAGTGTTCACGCTTGTTTTTTGGAGTTTTTAAATTCAGACTTTTTAAATTTTTATTGATCACTGCCCAACAAAAGGCGAGAGAAGTAACTTATTCATTGATCACCCCTTTTTCTAATTTCTTTTATTGATCACCCCCAACACGGTATGCTACCAAAAGACGTTGGTTACGTGACGGTTTCTATTGTGTGACTAACCAGACCTGTGCAGTATTATATTGTTTTATATTATTTTTTCATTATTTTTTCATTACTATTCCAATAAACTGAAATGTCACAGGGTATTTGTTATTAACCTTTTTATTTCTGTTTAAGTTGTCTGACACACCAAAACAAATTTTCTGATGTTAAATGACACTACTACTGCTACTACTACTACTACAACTCACTACAGGAGGTGTTCATCAGAACCCACTTACAACGAGGTGGTCGACACGGAACACCGTTGTAACTCGAAGACTATTTTATAACATTTCTGAAAAGAAATTACCTTGATTTTAGTTCATGAGTAACATTTTGATCATATGCTATTGACTCAGATTTTATGAAGACAAAGAAAGCCGCCTATTATAATCACGGGTAATATTATCAAACGGTTATTGTTGTCAAACTCCAGTCCACGCCAGTGGCTGGAGTTGACTAATTCAGGGGAGTAAACTCTTCACTGTTTGTCTGTCCCGTCACATTAAACCAAACCGATATATAAAATAAACAATCCCCTACCGATATTTGAAATCACCACCAGTTGATCAGTAGACGGCTCTCTTATCTACTGAGCCAAACTGACAAGTCTTGCATATCTACGAAAATTTATGTTAGAAATACGCAAGGGCCTATTTCGTTCTAATAAACAAATACAGAAATTGTATTTCTTTACTAAGATATCAAAATATGTACTACGATACAAACTATTTGTAAGAATGACCTATTGATACTTGCTCGTTTGTTTAACAAATTCCTCAAATCATTCATTTAATCTAAATTAGAGCTTTCCAACCTGTGTGTCGCGACACTTTAGGGTGTTGTCGATAATCTCTAGGTGTGTTGCGAAATTAAGTATAATTTTGTATATCTTTCAAAAGATACTTTTCCTGGGTCAGTTGAATAGCTGGGATGACATTATATATTTAGCTTGACTAACTAAATCCAAGTAATGTGTTGCAAACAGTTTTATTTTTAAAAAGTGTGTCGCCAATGCAAAATGTTTGGAAAGCTCCTGTCTAGAATAATAAAATGTTAAATGATTTGTTTTCAAAAGTTTATTTGATAAGAGTGGCCAGGAGGTTTGATTTCGACCACAAGAAATGAATTTAAAAGTAACATAGTTTGTGTTGCATCAACGCCCATGTCCGGTTCAAGGTACCGGCAACACGGGCAGTCACCCAGGGCGCCAAGTGCTTGGGAGTGCCTGTCATGTGTCTATGACAGTAGGACTTTCCAAAAACAAATGGACAATTGGGAAAATGAATAAATTAAATAGAATAAAAACAGTCAAAATAAGAAAATTATTGTAACATGTAAATGTATGTCATGTTAAATGACATGTTACATGATGAACCTGTTCTTTTGTTGTTCTTTAGAATTTGTTTGTAACGAAAACGTGTAAAAATAATATTTGTCAGCAATGTAAATGGATAGTCTCTCTGTGTTATAATAATGAATCTCTTTCATCAAATGAACATCTGAAACTCTGATGCTGTGTCAGAACTGTTTTCTTTTACCTAATTATTGTAAGAAACTTTTTATTCCTAGATATTTATTTTTCTCACTGTAAAGCATAGATACTGAGATAATTAGAAACCGTCAACCAAAAATGTCACCAAAACTGTCAACAACATAAGTTTTCTTCAGTTTTTAAGTCAGCCTGGCTGGCTGGCTGGCTATGTATGTATGACGCGCACAGGCGGCACTAGTGAGCTGAAATTTTAAACATTTACTTATTATAAAACTTTGTTTTGTTATTTGAAAATACCCTTCTAAATAACTGTTTAGTGCGGTGTTCAATTTGGTATGTAATGCTAAATTGGTCCCTTAGTTTGTGTCCGGCAGCTTTCATGCTTGTTTTGGGTTTTTTTTTTAATTCAGACTTTTTAGTGATCACTGCACAACAAAAGGCGAGAGAAGTAACTCATTGATCACCCCTTTTTCCAATATTTTCAATGGATCATCCCTAACACGACATGCTGCCAACAGATGTTGGCCAAACGACGGTTTCCATTGAGTGACTAACCAGACCTGTATAATACTATACTTTGAATGGCGCCGAAGTTCAGCTTGTCCAGGACACCAGGGTTATAGTTTTTATACCCTTCCGCACTTCCGGAGTCTAAGGGAGATAACTTTTTCATTTAATTTTATCCAATGACGTAATTATAAATTATTATTATTAATGTATATGACTACTTTTTACTTACAGCTTACTTTTTTAGTTGCTTTTTTATTCTTTTAATCGGCTTGAATAAAAGTTACGATAAAAAAAAGCTTCCTTTTCACGGATTATCAATTTTTCCGCATCCATTTAAAGCTTTCAAAATCTAAGGTAATGTTTTTATGCACGGAAGATTTTAGATTTGTATTATTATTTATTATATGTTTATATTACTTATCCGCATTTAGTGCTTCCAATGAAGTGTTATAAATCATTGCTTTTTTAATTCTTTTTAACCGGTCTGAATAAAAGTTAAAAAAACTTCCCTTTCACGGCTTTGCTCTGGCGTTCAGTATATTTTTTTTATAGGAAACATCTCTTTATTTGACAGATCATTTTAAAACGAACAAAACCGTGAAAGGGAAGTTTTTTTATTATAACCTTTATTCAGACTGGTTAAAAAGAATTAAAAAAGCAATGGAATAAAAATAAATGAAAAATATCTTTAATCAATGAAAAGGGAATTATCTTTTACTTTTACACAGGCCGGTCGGTTAAAAAGAATAAAAACCAACTAAAACATTGTAAAGTACATAATATAATATATATATATACATATAATTAAGCAATAAGTAAAACGTAGCTATAAAAATTAATAATAGTGATTTATAATACTTCATCGGAATAAAATTAAATGAAAAATATCTTTATTTGACAAAAGGAGTTATCTCCCCATGATGCCAGAAGTGCGGAAGGGTACAAAAAATATAACCGGGAACACCAGGCACCCTAGGACCGGCCCTGTCAACGCCTTCAAAGCCTCGGAATAAGTTTATTTGTTAAATAACGATTTCCTAGCTTTATGGATGTTCTCAAGGAAAAAATGAAGTATACTGTATGATAAAACGTGTATTCAGATTTATGCTGCTCATTCTAACATTGCGGATAAAATAATAAAAATGTGATCCTCAATTTACTGAGAATAATATCTGGACATCAAACTCTACAACAACTTTTCAACTGGGGGGATGTACCTCCGTTAGATTTCCCTTCAGCTGACATTCAAACGGAAAAAGATGAGCAGAACATTTGCCGAAATAATGAAAAACAATAAATAAATTAGTCAAAAATTAGTAACGATAACGATTCATCTCGAGCAATTCACATAACTTAAAACTATAGCAATAAACAATATATTGAAGAAAGGGATTGTTATCTCACATTCGAATCATGAAGCATAAAATATCAAGAATCAAGGAGATATGGCGTATACTTATTTTTCAATTTCCAGGGCTTTTTGTATGTTCAGTGTCTACTAATGGAGACATTTCATATTTCTTGAAACTTTAGAAATGGCCTCAGCTGGTTTTCACTCCTTCTAAAATAAACCTAACATAAACAGATACAAAAACAACAAATCACCCCCCCCCACACACCAAAGAAGCTTTCATTTTGCAACTGATGAAACTTGCATATTCATAATCAAATATGTTATACAATTATCCATTTGCTAAATGAGTAGAAGAGCTTAACGTATATACTGATTAGAAAACCAGAAAACATTAAAAAGGCCAATAAACACACAACCATTTATTTTGCATCTACCTGCATAGACAGAACAGGTGACTTCCACTTTTTGCATTATGAGACTACTTACAAGCATCAGGGTTACCTTCATTCTGGACGCGAGTTTGATCCCCACACGGAGTTCGTTTCTTTATTCACATTTACGACTTAGGCCACTCGTTTAGCAGTCGCTCACAAATATAGGCTCTCAACTAATAAATGCCATTATAATTATCGTATGTATGTTTGTATATTTCCTAAACAAATTTAAGTATTTGATTCGCCTTCATATTTTTATTATATTTGCTTGTTCTCAATGAGTTTACACATCAGTGGTAAATGGTGGCTTTCACTGAAAATTAAGTCTCACCAACGCTCCAGCATTCTCTTCATTATTCTAAGCTGATTTTAGTAATGCTGTCGTCTGGACACTCTTTTATTTTCAATCTGTGGTCTGCTATAACAGTGACATCAACAATCAGACAGTTCTTTTGTTTACGATGGATTAGGTGATCCGTTTGAATGTCAAAATCCCATAAATGTTTACTTTTTTCTATTCTCTGGGCCCACTTCTGGTTTGTGCATATACTCATTGGTCTGCAAGCTCAAATTCAAGCCATTTGCACGATTCCTAGTGGATCACTGTTTCTATCCAGTAATTTTCTATCCTGATATGTCTTGTCTATGTTAGCTTTAATATAATTCTTTCTAACACAATTGTTCTGTGTTGAAATGAAATAAAGGTTGCATCTAATTGAAAAACATATAAAATAAAATGACGTACATATATGCAAATCGAAAAAGAGGTAAAAAAACGTGTAAAGTGTTTTAGAGTGAAATCGTGCAGAGTGAAGATAATAGTGGTTCTGTGTTTGCTGGCTTTTGTGTACCGAAATGGATTTGTCTGTGATATTGGTCGTGTCCGGTTTTCCTGGGTTTTTTCTATTCTTTCTCCATTTCCTTGTCTGTAAAATTTACTTTCATTATTCTGGAACATTCTATTTAGTCTATATTGCTTATCTCTGTGTCTGTACCATTTCAGCTTACCTTCCTTGACTAAAATCTTTTTACTTCTCCTATTGTAGCAGTTTTTAAAAATACTTTTTTAATTCCCCATTTAGCCAGTTAATCCTATTTTTGTTCTAATTTTCATAAGAATTTCATAAAAGTTTTCATTTATTTCTCTAGTCTCTTCTCCTACCCTGCCTTGGCATCTTTTTTGCAAACATCAACATTTTCAGTGACTAACTTTGCTCGTGCACATATTAAATAGTTCAGTTGAGTTATGTTGTTTTTATTTTCAATATATTAAAGTAGTTTATTTATATATTTATTTATTCATTCATTTTAATTTCGACGTTTTTCCAGTACATGTTCCTCATGTTTTTCCAGTACATGTTCCTCATGTTTTTCCAGTACATGTTCCTCATGTTTTTCCAGTACATATTCCTCATGTTTTTCCAGTACATGTTCCTCATGTTTTTCCAGTACATGTTCCTCGTGTTTTTTCAGAAATGGAAATGTTTTCTTTCCATTGAATGTAGTGGTTCTGCATTTTCTGAGTGTACTCCTTTAGTGCTAATCTTTGTTTATATCCATGGGTTCTAGATCAGAAAACCAACCGCTTTTCAAGATTTGTTTTACTCGGTCAGCAAGGCTCTTGCTTGATACATTGAACGTTGCTTCCTTGTATATTTCTAGCATTCTCATCTGTAGCCTGCTTTCAGACGTATATATACGGGGGGATGAAACGAGAGGTGGTAGGAGTGTTTCGGTATGTCAGCCTGTCAGTCAGTCAGTCAGTCAGTGACGGTCATTGGTACTAGAGATGCTCGGGCACGTAAAAATTGTATTTCAGAAGTACTTATATTATAATGACACTTATAATTATCATATTCTGTCGATT
>VCCN01005374.1:67678-83104 GCA_006491835.1 Architeuthis dux | reverse complement strand
TGCATTTATATGTTTGCATAATTATGTATACATCTGAACTTTAATTTACCTTGCTTTTCAGATCATGGCGAAATCACAGCGAAAAGTTGCGAAGAGACACAATGAACAGTCATATTCAAGAAATGGCTAAATATGTGCCCCTTGTTGCAAATTCTCCTCGTCGGTTAAACAAAGCAAGCATTCTTCGACTATCCTTAAGCCATTTAAAATTTCACCTGGGTAAATATTTCAAAAAAATTATATTTGAAAAATTTGATTGCGTTTAAGTAAGTATATAATTGTTAACACTTCGTAGCAAATTCAAATAACATGAGATTAGAAAATAAGTATATTTACTAATAATGTTTTTGGTAAGTTAGTACTTGAGTGAACACTTCTATTGTTATACTTATTGATAATGATGGCAATTTCCAGTTGTATGCAATTACCACAGTTGAACTGCATTTACGTAGTTTATAATTCCTGATAATATGAATTTAGCAAGTCGCATACGTAGGTGTCTAGAAACCTTTTTTACATTGATATTTTCACAAGGGAATGAATTAAGTCTCTAAGTGTAAAATATGGACACACATATTCTATAATATAATTCTATTTGTTCCTACCTGTGTTCGAATGTTACGCTTTCAGTAATAACACATGGGAAAGATTATGTAGATTAATAAGAGGGTAGGAGAGAGAGGGGACAGAGTTAGGTAGTTTAATAAGAAGGTAGGAAGGGAGGGGAGTTAACTGAGGAGTAAAAGGGACTCCATCCCCATCTACCTTTGTAATGAACAAGGGTAAAGATGGAAGAGGGTACTTATGTTTGAATGGTAGCAAAAGGACTTCTTTATAACTGTTATTCATTCATTACTCCTCCCTCACAAGTCTAAAGCCTAAAAGTTAAGTTTTAGTAGTGGTAGTCTACAGTTGTCTAATATAGACAGATAGCAAAAGTAATTAATAATAATAAGAGATATATTAGTTTTATTTGCCTTTCTTTGCATATTATTATAGTTAATACATATACATTCCATAGGTAATAAATTACTTTAAGAAAATTATAACTTTAATTGCAGAAATATACGCACAAGAGTAATGATGACATCTTAGTTGTCATAGTAATGATCTTATCATAGTAATGATGACATCTTAGTTGTGAAGGGCCGTGTAATTCCCACGGTGTCAGCTAGATTCACGGATTCAAAGGCTAAAGAGTTGCCCGCCTCATTTGTCATTGTACAAACATCACTCTTATGATTATTAGTATTAATTCAAGTAATAAGCCACTTTACAGTTTGCTTCCAAAAATTTGTTTTCGCGCAGTAATATGTGTCGAAATATGCTGTCTTTTGTAAAAAGTACCCCACAGAAATGTAATGAATTTATTTTTTGCAAGCAGAATATTTTCTCCGAAATATTACAGATACTTTATTTTATGAATAGCTAAAATCACTTAATGCCTATAATTTTGAGTCGTTAACATTCCAAGATTTGTTCGAACAACTGAACTCATTCTTTTCTTTGTGCTGTTATCACAACGTTTCAGCTGATCCAGTTTACATCAGGGTTTGTCTATGCATAAAAAAGAGAACCCCTTTCTTTCTAAAATGACTTGTTATCATAATTGCTCGTTTTAATCGTTCTTTCATTCAAAGCAAGTAAATTTGGGACAAATTGAATAATTCTTTCGTTTACAAGTTATTAAGCTAACATTTCTTCCTTGATGACCCGTAAGATAGTTTCGCAAATTAATACATTGACTTCGCATTACAATTTTTTCATTCTTACGCAAAAAGTTATCTATGTGTTCCAGTGCAGTTTTACGGCACTTTATGTTGAAAAAAAAAGTGATAATTTATAAAAAGAAAAAAAATAGACATGAAAGTTTTCGGTTGTACCAGGCAATGTATACGACGCGGGTGGCCATTTTACCGCACGAACGTGGTTTTGAGGAGTTAGGTATGTTTCATCGCCGCCGGTTCGATAAAGCGACGCCGTTTCAGTACAGGCCGTTCCAGCGCCTCAAGTATATAATTTCACAAGACTAACAACAAAACTAGCCAAGACGTTATCGGTGTTATCGGTCCACCCTTTGAATACACTGTGAGTGTGAGCAATTCGCGATACAGTGTTTGTTTGCTAAAAACTTTAATTAACAGATTGATATTCATTTGAATATTAAACATATATGACATTGTCATAAAATGTAGCTTTAAAAATTTGATTTCTGTAGTAAGAATCTTTGAAATTTGATTAAAAAAGAACATCACCATAAGATTAAAAATCTATAACAAAATTAAATAGAAAAGATAAATTGTCCTAAAATTTAGCTATAAAAATATTACCATTTTAATTTCTGTAATATAACATTATTTTAAAAATCTATAAGAAAAAGTATCGTATGTGATGTTTGTTTTGTTTATGAAAGAATGAATGTAATAATAGTATCAATAGTATTAGGCAGGCGAAGAAGAGAGGATTTTGTTGAACCACTCTTCCCCCCCCCTTTCGTTTTATACTGATACGTATATCAGTATAAGACGAAGGTGGAAAAAGTGGTTGTTTATTTCAAACGGGCGTTAAGAAGAATATTGACAAGGACTCATATTGTGAAAACAGTGTAATAACATTTTAGATAATAAATAACACGAACAGATTAGTGAGTACATAATGAGGCTAGATTGTAAGCTTCATTTAGTAGGAAACTGTAAAAGATTATCGCCATGGTCTTTATATTCGGTAGCGGCGCTGGAACGGCGCTGGAGAACCCGTCATAGCGCTGAAACGGCGTCGCTGGACTGGGCCTTCTCCGGTTTTGAGAGAAGTCGACGTCGTGCCAGTGTTGGCCGTTGATTGAGTCTTAAACACGAACAAGATAAATCAAGAAAAAATAACCTTGTGGCAATGGTGGAAACATCAATGTTTTTATTTTACTTTTTTGTTGTTTTATTCAAGCAGGGGTTTTCTTTTCTTTTTTTAATCAGTTGTTTTTTAGGGGAAATGGGGGGGGGGTTAATTGGATGCTATGTGACAGAGTAAATGTCATCTTGAACTTGACAAGTTTCAGGTTGTATTGTACATCGGAAAAGTGATAAAGAAAAACCTATCTTTTTACGGCAATGGCAGAAACATTACAACTTTCGTGGTTACTGTTTTTTGCTTCTGTTTGTTTATAATTTGCAGATATCTGAAAAAGATAATAAAAAACAAACTTAATTTCGACTTGACAAATTGTTATGATTCAAAGAAGCGATACTAAATAAAGAAAATCTTAAGGATAAAGTTTGCCTGTCGCTATATAGTTTGACTCCACCAGCACGGCAATAAAGTTTGATATAATAAATAAAATAACAATAAAAGTGTTATCATGTGACTTTATATGTTAGCGGATAAAATTAACCTTTATAAATATGTATATCCGATAGGGGAAATGTTTTTTTGTTTTTTTTTAAAATCCCCCCCTCCATAGGTTTTTAGAGTGGGGTTCAATATGCAATGTAAGTTTATGCTAAATTGGTCACTACTTTGTGCCCGCTTGTTTTTTAAGACCTTTTCTAGTGTTCACAGCCCAACAAAAGGCGAGAGAAGTAACTTATTCATTGATCAACACTTTTTCCAACTTTTTAATTGATCACCCCAACATAACATATATGGCTGGCGGTGATTTATAATTTCCCTTGGAATGCTAGTTTAATATAGCTTTTCTGAATCATGATGACTTAACTTGTCAAGTTCGAAATTAAGTGTACTTTTTTTAAAAATCTTTTTTCAGATTTCGACCAGATAAAAAAAAAACTTAAAAAACAAAAACAGTAGCCACAATATTTGAATTTTTCAGCCATTATCGCCAGGTAAGTTTTTTTCTTTATCATCGTTTGTCTTCGAAATTCAACCTTTCTTGAGCCAATGCGCATGCGCTACGTCTGCTTTTTTCTGTACCCCTGACTAGCAGACCGAAATCATTCATCTTTTTCCTGTCTTTTATATATATACTAGCATAGTATCCGTCAACAATGAAGGGATTATTTACGTATGGATAAATTATACAAATATATAATTTAGTATATAGTATGTATTTATTGCAAAGAGAAAAACGCAAACCCCGAACGAAATTTTTCTGAACATCCTGTCATAAAACAATTGCTGGCACACATTGACGTCTTTTAACTTTTGTCGAGCTGATATGCGAATTGCCTAATTGATGGATGTTTCATTTCAAGTCATGATCAGTTTTATAACAGAGTCGATGACTCTTAATCGATTTACAAAATATGTCTGGTTGGTCACTCAATAGAAACCGCCACGTGACCAACGTCTTTTGGCAGCATGCCGTTTTGGGGATGATCAATTAAAAATTGGGAAAATGGGTGATCAAGGAATAAGTTACTTCTTTCGTCTTTTGTTGGGCAGTGATCACTAAAAAAGTCCGAATTTTCAAAAAAAACAAAAATACGGACATAAAACTAAGGGACCAATTCAACATAAACTTGCATTGCAAATTGAGTCTCTACTAAAAACCTATGTAGGAGGTGAATTTTGAAAAAGCAAAAAAAAAGATTTTTTTCTAGATATAATTAGGAGCAGATGTTTAAATTTTCAGTCTTCTAGCTCCATTGGTGCAACCTGTACGCGCGACACATGCATAGATAGATAGCCACCAGCCAGACAGACAGACCCTCTTAAAAATTGAAGAAAACTATGTTGAGAATTTTGGTGACAGTTTTGGTTGACGGTGTGAAAGGAATCATCTTTTTTTTTCTCACGTTGACTGAAAAATAAAAGTAACTTTCTTGGAAGTTATTTGTTTCCCAATTACGTGATAATATTCACCGCATTATATTGATAGTGGTTGAAATCATGCTCGGAAGACAGCTTTCATGAGATGCTGAGTTTTAAACTCGAACAGCTTCAGACACACAACAAAACACGAAAATGAATTGATGTAAATGCTGCTTACCATTTCTTTAGCAAATGTATCACTATGTTATTAATAAGGAACACACGTTTAAACTATTGTATACGATTAAAAAAATGTCATTTTATTGTCATCTTTAAAATACTATCTTTTAATTCTTTGTGCAAATTTGTATTAGTATTTTTCAATACTTAAATGTCCTTGTATTTTAAGGTTTGAAAAGGAAGATGTTGAAGCAAGAAAAGAAGAGCGACAATGATCTTATACATTCACTTGATGTTGAAGAGGTAATTCTTTATCCATCGAAGTAACTTTATTCTATTAAGTTTATTTGTGTTATTTTCTCTTCGGTATGATTATGAAAATAAAATAGCTGCATTGTTTGGGAACAGATATTCATCCCATCCAAATATTGTGAATACTACGGGTACCAACCAGGGTATTGCGAAAAGAAATTTTTCAACTCATGTTTCTGCTGCTGCTACTGTTGTTATTGTTGTTGTTCTTAAAAAGAATGACAAGGATTTTAAAACATTTTATTGACAAGGTTACAGCCTGCAATGAAATATCTACCACGAAAGGTGAACAGCAGTTGTATATGTGCGCACTTGTGCTAAAAAAGGTACAAAAAGCTTCTAAGATTTTGACAATTTGATTTATATATTATCTAACATTTGAGAGTAAGAATTTATTAAGTTAATCTCTTCATAATCATACCGAAGAAAAATAAAGGTATATTCATGAGATTTTTGTCCCTTCCGGAAAAAATGCTGGGGATTATCATTGGCTATGGATATCTGTCGTCGTCGTGTCCTTTTACTCAATTGAATAATTTCGTTATTCCTTAATATATTTCAATGACATTTTGTATGTAAGCTTGTGGAGAGATTCTACCTGGGGGATGGTGAGTTATGGCCTGTAATGTTCTTGTTGTGTCTATGTGCCTTTGTTGTTCTTTCTGTGGTAGCTGAAATTAGAATGCGTTTTGATTCGTAATCTGCTTGAGCGTGTTAAGAAAAGAAGATGGAACAAGATAACACGTGTGATAGGGTTGTTTGGCCTGGTAAGAAGTGAGCCTCCCCCGTTCCCACCTCCGGTCCGCGTTTTCTGGGACCAAAAATGGAATGGGGGTTGCTGGGAGCTTGCTTCGGCATGTTTATTGATACACATACATTTATGTAAACATTACATCACTCACCTTTTCTTTTTAAAATTTCTTTCTGTTCGTATAATTGTTTATGTTTCGCTTACTGCAAGTGTTCGTTCGTCTGTACTGTGTTGTAGTGTTGCTTTATCAGTTGAGAGATCTGAGCGATTTGCGTTTACAATTCTTTCTTTTTTTTATTTTGCTTTGTATTTTTCGAAAAGAGATGGTTTGTTGATTTTTTTTTTGAGTGAGTTTGCTGGAATATTTCTAGGTCATCGTCGTCGCTAAATGGTGTCATCGCGGTTGGTATCGAAGAAGGGAGGAGGTATTCATGTTTGTTCTCAGAAGTGTGACCAATATGTGGGATTAATCGTTCTATGTGACTGGTGTGTGTTTAATTAATCGCGGTTGGTGTAGAAGAGGGGGGGTATTCATGTTTGTTCTCAGAAGTGGGACTATGCGACTGGTGTGTGTGTGTGTAAACAGGTGTTTGCATGTGTGATATTTCAATCATACTTTTCTGTTTCTTCCGTTTTTTCCTCTTCTTTCGTTTTTTACAATCCTTTTGATTTTTCCCGTGTGTTTGTTCAGTCTCGGTAAGGCGTTCCTCCAACTCATCCATTCTGTTCCGTTGTGCGTGTATGAAGTTTTTCAGCTGTCTGTGGTCTTCGTCGGATAGTGAGTGTAGCCAGCTCAGGTTGTCTTGTTTGGGTGCTACATCGCCTCTGAAGACATAGTTGACATCGTCGCCGTCAGAATCGGGGTTGTCTGATCGCCTTTCCTCTATGTGGTTCACTGCGAAGACGTAATTGATATCATCGCTACCAGAATTAGGGGTGTCTGATCGCTTCTCTCTATGTGGCTCACCCGTTCGTTTGAAAATCATGGCGGTGGGTTTTGTGTTTGAGGTTGCGAGCAACAGTCGGCGGCGAAGTGATGTAGTCTCTTTCAGTTGTGGCATTGGTGGTTGTGCGCTGGGCAGCTCTGTCGGCCTTGGGGATGCGGCCATGACCGCCACAGTTTCGGCATTGTTCGGTCGTGATGATTGTGGTGTGACTTTTTCGCGACTTGGCGAATGGCCCTGTAGTCAGCTTGGTGGAAATCGGCCATGTGTCTCATGTATGAGGCTGTTAATTGTGTTGTTCTCGCATATTGTAGGAGGTCTGTTAGGGACATTTTGTGATCGATCAGTCCCTTCTCTCTCACTTTAGCGGACCTACAGCCGGCGATTAGCTGTGATTTTATTTCCGCATCGTCGTCGATGAAACTGCACGATACGCCCAGCTGTTTTAGTTCGCTGTAGAACTCATCAATGTCATCAGTTTTCTGTCGGACCTGTCTAAAGTTGAATCTTTGGTATTCGACGTTTTGCTGTGGTTTGAAGTGATCTTCTACTGCTTTGACCAGTTTCCTGGCGCTATTTGTTCGCTCGATAATGATTCGACGATATTGTTCAAATCATCCCCACCGAAAGTTAAAAGCATGGCTTTCTGGCGGATGTCGTTTTTGATTCTGTGTGCGGTGAAGTAGTTCTGTAATCTGCTTGTCCATGGTTTCCACCGGGCGATCTTGCCGTCTGACTTACAGTCAAACGGTGGGTACTGTGGAAGAGACATCTTCCCACGTGGATCAGATAGGTTATTTTTTCTTTTTTGTCTGTGTGCGTTTTCTTTCGATCTTTTTCCTTGTCGCCAAATGTAATGTTCTTGTTGTGTCTATGCGCCTTTGTTGTTCTTGTAGTATAACGGGGGTTCGAACTTCTTCTTCTCTGGTCGCCGAGAGAGAAAGGGATGTTGAGGGAGAGAGAGAAATAATAGATTCAGTTTTAGAGATAAAGAGAGAGAAATAGAGAGAGACGATAATTTCCTCCGCGGGCTGCGGACTGCGATGATGATGATGTCTCTCTGTCCGGGTCTGCTGACGGGAGCCGATCTTTCTATGGAGGGAAATTCATTTTCGGACAAAAAACACTCCCACGTGTGTGGAGAGAAAAGACGACAAAATCCACGGATCTTCAAATTTAAATCTGAGGTTTTATTTCCGCACTACGCAGGTCAATTTCTGGGCTGGTCTGCGGATTTCGTTGAGGTACGGAAATTCTGTTGCATGTCGTTGTCTAAAACAGTTGGTCACTTTTCAGGGCTGCTACTACTACGGATTCAAATTTCCCACTGGCCACTGCTTCTAAAAGGCTTTCACCCCCAAGCCGGGCGGGCGGGGACGTCGTCTCAGGCCCTAGACCCCCAACTGCCTCCCGACCCCAACTGCCTCCCTTCTGTTTCTATCTAGCCTTTATACCTGCTGATGGTCATACGCTCCTCCCTCTTTTTAAATCTTCAACGGTTTTTTTGGTAACCCGATCCTCTAGTTTGGTCACGTAGGCAGTTTAACACAAATTCAACTCTGGCCAGCAACGGCTACCGGTAACATGATCTGGGTTTATTTCGTTACATTCTTTCTGCGGTAGCTGTGTGAAATTAGAATGCCTTTTGATTCGTAATCTGCTTGAGAGTGTTAAGAAAAGAAGATGGAACAAGATAACACGTGTGATAGTGTTGTTTGGCCTGGTAAGAAGTGAGCCTTCCCCATTCCCACTTCCGGTCCGCGTTTTCTGGGACCGGAAATGGAATGGGGGTTGCTGGGAGCTTGCTTCGGCATGTTTATCGATGCACATACATTTATATAAACATTACATGGCCGATCCCACTTTTTTGGTTACATTTTATAAGCAAAAACGTTGTATTGACCGATTTTGCTGAAATTTAACTATAATGTTGACAAAACCACAGGAATTGAAAAATGGTGAGTTACTGTTGTAACGGACACATACGTATTTTTGCACTTACACACTCCGGTCAACAAGTGAAAACACTTGACACACAGTTTTCCTGAGAAAACCCAGATTTTTATTCCGAGAAATAAAGTTATCTTGTCAGCTAGTGCTTTTAGATAACCAACTTTTCGTAACATGAAAAAACCGTATTTGACTAGAAACTTGATACCCTTTGTAGACAATAAGTCTGGCAAAACTTTGTATTCTTGTCACCTTACATTTCATTGTGGAACTTGATGATACCCAGTTCAACACACCACAATTTACTGAAAATATATAATGTTTTCAGGGATTTTATGGTTTGAATAAAAAAATCGGGTTAACGGTCCTAATTAAAAGGGTATGAGTAGCGTAGGCTACGGGACACGCATTTTCAAGGGCCCTGTGCTAAATGCTTGCAAGCAATCATTTCTAATTTAGTGATTCTACAACGATTTTAGCCAATTATCACCTTTAATTAGGATTAGGATTTCAACACAGTACTTAATGGGAGTGTGGTATCTAATGTGATGCATATACAACGTTTAAATACGAAGGTATTAGAAACTGAATTCATGGCCGTTGCCTAAAGATAAAAAACGAAAAAAGTAATGTTATTACTGAAATGTCAACTATATTTGTGCTACTCCTGGCTGCATAACAAATGAAAAATATTAATTACTTTACTATGCAAGTAAATCTTTTTTAAATAAGGCAACCAAATTTTAAAATACACCAAGAAAATTAAAAAATAAGCCCAGCAAATCAAAAAGACAAGTGAACTGAATCGAAATGAGTAATCACACACAGGCGTGGATCGAGGGTCCGAACACCCCCACTTTCTTGCTAAGGAAAAGTACAATTAAATCTTTTATTAAATATCCAGATAAAGAAATCTTATAAATAAAAAAAAACAAATAATCGCAAGAAATCAAAAATTAACCTTAAAACTAAAAATGTATTTTGTCTTTTATTATATATAGAATGAATTGGAGAACACAGGAAAACAAATGATATTTTATATAGATTTCATTTAAGGAAAAGTTCGCCGTCGATATTGACCCCTAAAAGGATTTAAAAAAACTTCCCCCGAAATTTGACCCCTAAAAGTGTAAAAGAAACTTCCGACAAACTTCCCTAAAAAAGGGAAAAATTGCGCCCCGATTCTGACCCCTAAAAAGGGAAAAAATGTTCCCCATGGTTTAGATTTTGACCTCTAAAGCGTGAAAAAAGTCCCCTACGCCCTGAAAAAAGGAGTCCCCTACCGATTTAGAGACCTAAAAGATCCCCCCCCCATTTCGACACCTAAAAAGGGGGGAAATCTCCCCCCCCCGATTTTGACCCCGAGAAAGGGAAAAAATCCCCCATCGATTTTGATCCGTACCCCCGATTTTGACCCCTGAAACGTGAAAAAATCCCGCCCCCACACACACCTGGAAAAATTCGCCTGCCACCTCCTCACTCACTGTTATGAAAAGATCGGATATACGGAAAACTAAAAAGTCGTTTGCATTGTTGTTCTTCTTTCACACGTTCGAGTCAGGGCGACCCTAATCGCGGTTACCCCCCCCCCCCCCCCAATCCAATAATAGGTCGGACTTTTAATGGTGTTCTCTGATAAACTAAACACATCCTTCCAAAATAAATCGTAGTGTAAAGATTATCTTCGAAATATAGCTTTATAGTCAATTTAACTAAGGCTTGTTTTACAAATAATGAATTTTGCTTTTTAATTTTGTAGACATTTTTATTGTTGTGAAATAAATGATTTTTTTTATCAATTATGAATTCTCAATCAGATATATTTTTTAAATATTTCATTATAGCCACTTTTTCGGTTTTCAACATTTTATTTATTCGAATTTTTAAAAATGTTTGTGTTAAATAAATACTGGAGAAATATATCAATTTTCAACCGTTTTACTATTTTGCAGATTATTGATGGTTTCCTATTGGTTGTAACGGAAAACGGAAACATTATTCACACTTCCAGATTCATTATGAAACATTTGGGATATCACCAGGTACCGTTTTACGTTAACAAAAAATCACAGAATTCTTTATCATGGAATGGAGTTAACATTTATATTGAATTAAAAAACAAGCGGCTGAGTTTATAACATTTTTTCAATGGTGTGAGTGAGTATGCGTGTTGCTATCGAGAGCAGGCAGATAAATAGAGAGAGAGGGGGGAATGGGACGTTTCTTTTGTAGGCGGTTTAATCGTGGCCAGTAAGGGTGCGATTGGAAAATGTCTTTTAACTGCTTCCAATGTTTGATGCTTTGATTTCACTATAGGAAGCTTACCATTTTGGCAGAACCAAAGATTTTGTTTGTTTTCATACATGCCTGTTTCATCCGGGCATGAGCTCTCTACCTATTTTTAAAAAAAAGGTTAGCTTAGAAAGCTAAAAAAATGACTGAAATATGATATTTTGGATATACACTATCTTTAACTTTTTCTTTTTCAGAAATATTAGAATCATCAACATGTTAACCCTGTTGTTATTGATTAGAAACTAATATAAAGTTAATAAAATAAATAACTTTCATAGAAACTAATTTATTTATATTCATTTAGAATTAAACTTGAAATCAATAAATGAATGGTTGTTATGTTGTTGTTCATTTCTGTATTCCAACACTTGCTTATATTTTTAAAAATCAAGCTACAATGAAATTCAGATTATTTTTATTGTATTTCAAATACCAATTACTTTTTTGAAAGGGTCAGTGTGTGGGTTTTGAGGTGGGTGGAGGTGGGTTGTTTAGATAGTGGCTGTCTTTAAAAAAAAACCGGAGAAGACAGCCACTATATAAACAACCCACCACCACCAACCTCAAAACCCATACACTCACCCTTTAAAAAACAGTAACTCCCCATTTAACAAACCAGGTCACCTGGGATATACAAAACACATCTCAGTTCATTCACACCACACCACATGGATTATAGCACGACTCTGCTATGTTCAAATTTCTTCTGATGATGTCGTTCATTAGACTAAATAAATATAAATAGGAGATAATACTAAATTGCCAGATGTTGATCATGCTTTATGCAATAAATCGAAAAAGAGAAACAAATATCAAAAATTAAATACAAAACAAATTTTGTGAAAATTGTTTAATGAAATTATCTTAAAGGAAACAATACTTTTACATATTATTCATGGTATCAAATTCTCACCAAGATAACAGATAATCAAATCCATTTCAATAGTTTTGATTTCATTATGTCCATCCTTTTTAAATTTAAGCGCTCAAACCTTTTATATATATTTTTTAAATACTGAACTAAGGGAAAGTTGAGGCATTATTTATTTTTACACTAAACTAAGTGATACTAACAATAAAAATGTTCAGTGTTTTATCATTTAAAACTATACTTTCTCTCTAGGTGGATGTTATTGGTCAGTCAGTATACCAATTGATTCATCCAGATGATCAGTTTCAGTTCCAAATGCAGTTTAAAACCTGTAACACTCAAGGTAAGAGCCAATATGATTGTATCATCATCAGCAGCAGCCTTGTTAACGTCCATCGTTGGACATGGATCTTCCCCAAGATTTGCCAGATCTCTCTATCGCAGGCATTGCAGCACAAGCATCTCCTGAACCTTGGGCACGTTGCATGGTTCTTAGTTTGAGAGTCAATCTTTTGGTTAGTTTCCATGTTTCAGCTCCATAGGTGATGCATTGGCTGTAGATCTTCTTTTCAAAACTAATGGGATCTTTTTGTTCTTAAATGTTGAACTTGCTCTACCGAAAATCTGCCAACCTAGGGTGATTCTTTGTTTGATTTCTTCTTTTGTGGATTTCATGGCGATTCATTGTTCCAGCTAGATGTAGTGGTCTACTTCCTTTAGCTCTACATCTTATACTATTAAATAAAAGGTTTTCAGAAACATCAGTAATATAAATGCATGGCAAGGTAACTGTCTTAAATGATAGTTACCTTGTCCAATTTCATTTTACTTCCATTTAAAATAAAAATCAATGAAACAATATATTTTGCAGACGTTTTTATTTCAAAGTTTTTTTTACAAAATATAGCAAAAGGCACAACAAACAAACCAGATCTGACAAGTTCAAATATATTTTTAAAAGTTTGAAATTGACAAAAATTAATTTAAGACTGATGATCTGATTTCTTATATAACTGAACAAAATTACAATTAAAGTTTCCAATGTATATGAGAAATAAGAAATTTGACAATAAGAAATTCAGCATGCAGGGGTCAAGCTAAATATAAAATATTGTAAGAACTGATAAAAAGTGAGAAAAGAATTAATTTTTCACATTCAAGTTTAAATAAAGTTATGAATCATTTACAAATGGATCCTGAAAAGAGTGGATCCAGAATTGATATCTTTATCTCACTTATATAATACACAGTGTGTGTTGGTTGGTTGGTTGCTTGGTTGGTCCATCTGTCACAGGGAAATGGGAGTATGACATTTTAATTTAAATTTCCCTCACATTCTACTTATCATTCATCCTCTATAACTGATAATCCTCCATAACTGATAAAACATTAATAATTTTTGACGACTCAGGTACCAGTAAAGTAATAGACAACAAATCACATCTGAGATGTCAATAAAGAAGTTTTTTGCTGCTTTTTTTTACTGACACTTGTTTCGTGGCATTCGGAAATGCTAATTTAATTCAAAGAAAGAATTTTCAACAAATTGTAAACATACATATTCCAATAAACTTTAGGTTAACAGTATGCTTGGAAAAATTAATTTTGAATTTTAATTTGTAAAAATATAATACAAGATACAAATGCTATAAGTTTTGTTGAGTTTGTTTTTGTCTGTCTCGGAGAAATTTCCTTCAAACCAACTCAATTGTGTAGAACGACACGTCTTGTTCACATTTGCATATCACATGGTTGTCACAAAGGTTCCTTTATTCTTGAACAGACAGTTCATTTAAATATTTTTGTAAACTTTGATTTTACTTTAGAACTTAAATGCCAAATTGTGAGGGAATATAAATAAAAGAGTGGATCAACCAAAGGTGAAGAAGAAAGAGATATTGTCTATAATGAATAATACCATTTCTTTGATAATCAAGATATGGGCCTTTAATCACTACATAAATGTTAAATTATAGACTGACAAATAGTTATACGAGTGTGTGAGTGTGTGTGTGTGTGTGTGTGTGTGTATGTGTGTGTGTGTGTGTGTATGAGAGACAGAGAAAGTGAGTGCAAGTGAGAGAGAAAATCTGTATCTAAGTAAGAGAGCAAGTATGTATGTGTGTGTGAAAGAGAGAGAGAATGTATGTGTGTATGTGCATGTGTGTGTCTGTGTGCGTGTGTGAGAATCTACCAATGTTTTTTCTCAGTGTCATCCTAACTTTGCTATTTTGTTCTTAGCAGATACATTAATTGAATCAGCACAAAAAAACTTTACCATTCGAATGGCTAAGAGAAATAAATATGCTTTGGATTATGAAATAGTACACGTGATGGGACAACTGAAATCTTCCAGTCATTATTATAAAGAGACAAAAGGTAAGCATTCAAAATATTATTTTACACTTTTTCTTATAATCTTTCCAGACTTTTTTAGTAATGGATCAGTTCTAAATTGCATAATCTAAAAAATGTAAAAGAACATTTTATTGATTGAAATAACATTATTATCTCATGAAAATTAGGACGATAAATTGTTTACTTGAGTCCAGATTTAATATGCTTGTAATCATTATTATAAGGAAGTGAAACACATATTCTTTCTCCAAAAGTGGTTTGTTGATTTTGTAAATTTTCACGTGGAAAATAGGATTATATTTTGAAGAGAGCCAAAAAGAAAAGTTCCCCCCCCCCAAATAGTTGCAAAGATTGTATCTTGAAAAGATTCATGAAATGTCATAGACTGGAACCTCGAAGAGGTACGAAGAATAGATAGGAAAATAAGAAAGCTCCTAACCATGTACAGAATGCATCACCCCAAAGCAGATGTAGATCGCTTGTACCTGCCTATGGCAGAAGGGGGTAGATGATTGGTCCAACTAGAGCTAGCATACAAGACCACAACCATAGGGCTCGAAAGATACCTAATGGTCACAAATGACTAGATGTTAAAGCTAGTCTACCAACATGAATCGACCAAAAAACTACACTCAGTAATCAAAGAGAGCCAAAAATACAAATGAGATTTGCACATAGACGACCAGGGTGAAACAGGTAGCGGTTCACCAACAAAGGATGCAAAAAACATCAAACAAAAGACCAAAACTAAAGGCCTAACCAATCTGAAAACCAAATGGCAGGAAAAACCCTTACATGGACGATACCCACTGCGAGCAGAGGACCCTGATGTTGACAAAAATATAACCCATCAGCGTTTGCGGAGCTCTGGGCTGAAACCAGAAACAAAAGGATTTATCCTAGCCGCTCAAGACCAAAGCCTGCCAACAAGATCCTACCAAGCACATATTCTAAGGAACGGGGCAGATCCAAAATGTCACTTCTGTGCACACGCTCAATAGTCTCCTGAGCGTGTGCATCACCTAGTATCTGGCTGCTCTACACTACCCCCAAACGAATTT
>VCCN01005374.1:46754-58776 GCA_006491835.1 Architeuthis dux | reverse complement strand
CTCATGGTAGGCAGGAGTCTTTAATCCTACACTTTGCTGGTTTCTCCATTCTCATGTATGTATTTTAGGCACGAATATAATATATATATATATATTGAAGCGCAGGTTTGGGACAATTCAATATATATCTTCACCATAATTCACCTGTCATCAGTCATCTGTGATTACTAATGGTACCCTGGAGCTTCTTTTTACCATATTAGTTTTTGAAAATTCCCAAATAAATAATAGTGTGGGGTCTGCATACGTGTTCACCCCGATAATAATGATGGTGGTGTACACGCATGTACAGTGTATACCTACTTCTCTATTTCCAGGTTTTTATATGTTTAATGTCTACTAATGGAGACATTACCATATATCTAGTTCTGTAAACCCAGCCTTACTGTATACCTAGTTCCCAAAACTCATTTCCATCCCTGTATCTAATAATAAAAGTCTGATTCCATGTATCTGTATTTGAC
Organism: Architeuthis dux; assembly: GCA_006491835.1. Lineage (NCBI taxonomy): Eukaryota > Metazoa > Mollusca > Cephalopoda > Oegopsida > Architeuthidae > Architeuthis > Architeuthis dux. The sequence goes on along the minus strand of VCCN01005374.1, from coordinate 58,312 downwards.
CTCTAAGTAGCCAAAATGGTGCATTGTAGCCAGAGGTATTGAATTAAGGTAACTCTGGGTCTGAAAAGTGATCTTTTTGTCATGCCTGGAACATGTTCATAATGCATATTCTGACAATCCCAAGGTTATCTACTTTATTGTAGATGGGGCAGCCATCATCCAGATGCTGAAGCCAACTTCTTTAAAGACATTCAATGAGTACGCCCATGGGATCTTCATTCCATATCTGACCAGAAAAATTTGAAAGTGTGTCTAGGCTTGATCTGGTTTTGGACCGCTACTTGTCTGAGTCTTTAAAACCTGCTACAAGAGCAAAGCGTGGAGAAGGGGTGCAGAGACGTATGGTAGGTGCTGCAGCCATTCCCAGTAATTTGAAAGACTTTCTCGGAGTTGACAGAAATGAGACAGGGTTTTTCACCTTACTCTCAGATGGTTTGTGAAGGAGGATGAACAGCTTGTCGTCACAGATGATGTAGAACCCCTCGGAAAGCCACTACTCCCAGATATATGTCTTCAATTATGCACGAGGAAGCTGATAGCCACATGTTATTACATATGGCCTATGCAGAAAGAAATAGCCATCAGAAAATCAAACTGTTGATACAGGTGTTGTGGTGCTAGCAGTGGCTCCAGGGTCTACAGCCAGAAGATGAGCTTTGGTTGGCATTTGGAACTTGAAAGAGTTTTTGATACCTAACAGCCCATTAAATTGCTGCAAATGTAAGAAGGGTTATGTTAGGCAGTGCAAGTGCAAAAAGGCTACCATAGGCTGCACAGTCCTCTGTTACTAGGGCAGTGCTGAATAGACTTTCCAACGATAGACCTTAGCTTATTTTGACTTGTGGGACAGAAAGAAGGTTCTGGGCAACTCTAAAGTTCCAGAGTCGAATTCTGCATCATAAAAAATATATGATTTGACACCAAGATCATCCATATCTGACTAGTCTACACAACTTTATTGCAACTACAATTCTAATACCAGCCATGGTCGCTATTTTGAATTTTCAATGACATTCACATATTATCTAAATGGCAATTCCCGAGAACTATGTATGGTAAAAAATGTCCTCAATATCGTACATGCTGATAAGAATATTGATCTGGAAATGAATTTTCAATGTCGCAGCCATTTTTAAATTGATGCCATGGGCGACATTAAAAATTCACGATGGCTCAATATCCAAATTTCATTGGAATGCCTTTGGCTATAAATGTACTAAATTATATGCTTTCATCACAAAATGCACAATTACTTACAAACTGTTAGTAGTTAACTGCAGATGGTGAAGGTTGATGGTACATAAATATGGATAAGTATGTACGAGGGCTGGTATATGTGTACATAGGAGAGGGATGATTGCAATATTGGTAAGTCAATTCGTTAATTTTGGTATAATTTTATTTATTTTTATTGGCCACCTTGCTAGTCAAAATCAAAGCAAGATTTGTGACTCTATTCCATTTCACTTAGACCAATGATTCTGAATGTGCGGCACATGCCCCACTAGGGGGAAATTGGAAATTTGGTTGTGAAGAGCGAAAAGCGTTCTGTGGCTCAAAACTGAGTCATACAAAAAAGAAGAAGCCAACTAGATGTCACAACACAAGAAGATTTACGACAGAGCTAACTAAATTAGGCTCTAGGTTGTGGTATAAAATAAGCATGCAGTGTTCCCAAAATGTGCAGTGATCATCCAGAAATGTGCAGTGATCATCCTCATGTTATGCAGCAATGAAATGACATATCTAAAACCATGTAAAGTTTAGTTTAGTTTTCTAGGATGCAATATTGTTCAGTGATAAATCTTTCTTATTTTATACCCTGCTAACTAGATTACCAAACTCGAAAATTGTGACCTGCTTCTCAAGGTCTTGGGAGGCAATGAGCCAGCCTCCCAACCTGAGAAGTGCAAGAAAGCAATGGTGTGTGTTGACAGGAGACCCTATGTTCTCACCTCAACCAATGGCAAAATAAATTGAGAGAGGATAAGGCTGATATTCTTGAACCGGGGGGCTGCCTCATTGCTCCCCATACCTTGAGAAGCTGGTCACACAGCTGATTCTTATTTCGCTCATTGCCACGGTTGTGAGGACCATCGATGATGTGCTTCTCAGTGAAGCTACATCTGAGCCTCCTCAGGGTTTTGATAGAGTCCGACTGGTAACAATCCATGGACAAGACAGTGGTGCTTGACAATCATCTGGTCCAAGATCTGCATGCAGATCTCTCCACAGGTTGGTGGGAGATTGGTCATCATGTGGAAAAGGGAGTTGCCATCCTGTATGAAGAGTACATCTTTGGGGTAGGTCACCTCCTTATCTCTGTCCAAGAGCAGATAGTGAAGGATGGTGGCCTTGTTTGTCTTGGCAAAGAAGCAATCGGGGGAGCTAAATGCATGAGGAACAGGTGAGAGGGGTTAACGCATGAGTCCTTCGTGGTCGATGGGCATATCCAGCATCTTAATGAGCAGCTGGGAGGCGAGGTTGATCTGCTCCTGGTACATAAAGAGCTGCAATGGAATATGAAGAAATGAATGAAGCGTTAATACAATGTCAACCTTTTATATTTTTTCGGCGAAATATATGAAGTATGTTATAGCAATTAGTGAATCAATTGAATCAATATTCACCTGATACCCGCCACGTTATTGGCCTGCATTGCAAGCTAACAAACGTGTTTGAACTGGCTGAGTCGCTGTGCCCCGAGTACTGCAGCACTCAGTTGGGGTACTATGACTTTTCTGGGAAATACTATACCAGCATCTTCAAAGGCAAGGGAACGATGAACCCTTTGAAGAAGCTGCAAAAGAACCCTAAATTCCATAAGGCTTTCAGTCAGCTTGGCACATTGTGGGTGGTGACAGATGTGCTCCAACATCTGTCACCGTCCCCCACCCCACGTGCGTTATGTATGGCCATGCTCAGATGAAGTCAGTTGGTGCTGTGCGAGCCAAGATGCTGCGAAAAATGGTGGGTGCTGATAAAGTCATAGACTCAAACTCCAAAGTAGACCTAGAACGCCTGATTCCTTACAAGGTCTATTTCATCCCCCATGGACAACGAGCCAACTCCAGAGTCGCCTGCTACAAGAGAACAGACCAACCAATATTCGAGAAGCCCAAAACCTATGGCCAGGGAATGGGCTGGGAAACGGTTGCCGACGGGATGTTAGAGCCCATCTGGACAGTTGGGCCCATCATTACTCCTTCTCTCGTCAAGGTACTGGTCCAGAAAGCGGACAGAAGAGCAAGAAGAATTTGAAAGAGGCAGATTACGCAGAGGAGTAAGAGACGGAGATCGAAAAGATAAACTTTAACGATCTCTTTAGTAGTGGTGGTGGTGGTGGTGGTGGTGGTGGTGATGATGATGATGAGGAGGAGGAGGAGGAGGAGTAGTAGTTTAGGGCACACAAGACTTATTTAACTGTCAAAATAAAGGTTTGGACTTAAATGGGGTGCCAACAGGGAATATTACAGGACAAACAGTTGATATCTAGTGTATATATGAAAGCATATGGGATTTCGCAACATTTGCTTGCTGTTTTTGTCCAGAAATAGTGTCAAGACGCGTTTTAATATTAACAATAATAATTTTATTGAATTCCTTTTGTATGGAAAAACGTGTTCATTTGTCTTTGTATGATGTTTACCTCAAAAGTTATGCGATTTTCTTTTTTCGGGTTCGAGTTAAAAATGAACCCCATGGGAGATTATTTCAGCCTGTTACCTGGCAAAATCATAAAATAGACACTTCAAGGATTAAGAAAAAACAGGTAGCAAAAAAAATCCACTTTCCCGTATTATTTTACATACCTACCCTAATCGTTTTTCAAAATATATGGATATATATTTGAATAGCCTGTTATCCATTCTAATAGTGGAAATACATTTATGACAACTCCTAATCACAATTCCCCATAACGCCCATTCGGTGGATCAAACTTAGTGACTGCAACAATCAGCCTTGCACACATCAACAGCCTAATCACTAAGACACTTATTTCCTTTCACCCTAAATTTCATGAACCCTCTCGGACAATGGCCCTTACTTGACCAGAAGGTTTCATTCGTTTCCATCGACTTCGTGGAATGCCTGGAATATTCTCGTTACGCACATTTGCCAAATTTCTCCCAAAACTCCATTCAACTAGCGTTAATCGTGTGAGCTCTAACGCCCAAAACCCCGGCACATAATTACTTCACAGATTATAAGCGGCAACAGCGCTTTCGAACTTCGTCGAGTGCCGGCAAAATATTTTCCCCAAAATCCCATATCTCTAACCGCTATAATATTTTAGTGTGAACCACGATCCTGCGTCGAAAATCCCGCCCACTACAATTTAATGCTCAGAAAATGGTGTACAAATATCTCGAACAATATAACACAATGAAAAAAATGAAAAAAAATCTCTCCTGTTCCCCCCTTTCGTCTATTTCCCCTTAAAAAATAATATTCTAGTATCTTTTCACGGACCTTTCTTTCTAGCCACTTTAACGCTTAGCTGAGTGCTGGGTGGAGCTGTCTGCAATATTACAGCAAAAGGAAAAACATGTTTTCATCAATTAACGCATTTACAAAAAGAAAAGAAATGGAGCTAAACGGTGAGCGTACATCAACATCTCGTATGTAGAATTGAAAGTCACAAAATACGGTAATGTTGAGATAAAAGAAAATTGTACAAAAATCAATCCCAGAAACATAGAAAAATACACAATAAAAAAAAATAATTAAACAACTCAAGGTCGTTTACAAAAACAAATAACAGTACATATAACAGGCGACACCTGTCTCCATACTGTCAAAATATTTTCTGCAACTTTGTTTCGAGTTGAGTTCAAACAGTCTTATTACAAAAGTTCGTAGCGACACAAGTGTCCACTTTGATCTTGAAACTCAGAGCAACGACAACGTTGTAAGAAAGAAAATGTTCACTGATTCTTTTTTTGTGTGTGTGTGCGTGTTTGGGGTTTTTTTTTTTAATGAAATAAGGATAAATGTTCTTTTCTGTTTTTCTCTTGTTCAAGAAAAAAAAGGTGCATTTTTTCCTTTTTCGCACCCATGTTCCATTGTTTTTCTGTTTCCGTTCTCGTGTTTTTTGTTTTATACGGAGACGGGCTGTCACTTGTTCTCAAAAAAAAACGCCGTGTTGATCGTTTGTGACCTCAGTTGTGTATGTGCCGTGGTTTTACAGGTTCGAATCGGTATTAAATCGATGATTTAAGCTGGGCACGGCTACCAGAAAAAACGTATGTACCACTATCGATGAATGATGACGTGTACCTCGTGCATGTGTGTATTGCAGCAGTCTTTAGCCGATCGGTTCCAGGAAAGACGATGACGCATCGAAGTCAGCTACCAGGCAGGTTCATAGCCCAAAAATGCCCCACCGAACACGAGGGAGAGATGAGTGATACATATAAAATGAGTGATACATATAAAAGACGGGGAACATATCATATCTTCTGGATGGATACCTGAGGGAGAAAACGCAAATTACACAGAGCTTCTCCGTCTTAAGAGAAAATAAAACAACAGCGTCCGTCTGTTATCTGTTAAAATTGATTCATTTATTTCTCGAATTCCAACACTTCAACAAAGCGCCAACCTTCTCCCACTTTAACATCTAGCCAACTCTCCCGCTCTCTGTTTGCCTTCCCATGTCCGGCGGGACAGTCAGGGCCACGTCTGCCTTTGGCCAGGATTCCTTGCCGACTCTCGAGTCCAATATATTTTACCTCCAAAAAGAATCCAACACTTTGTCTAACGGTTCGGCCAATCAGAAACGCGAGTTTTCAAAAACCCTTTGGAAGGGCGTTTGATTGGGTTACTACATCTAACATCTTCATCTAACCCTACATGCTTTGCAAAACCATTCCTGCCCGTATTATTTTACAGAAGCTATCATGGAGGCTAGGAGAGTTGTAGTGTGAGTGATCCAGTTGCTAAAGTAGAGGATTTAGCCCTTGCAGAAGAAGCGGCCTCATTCAGATTCTTCATTTGCTCTGTTGTATGGTGTGACATTCTTACCATCACAAACCAGGTGAACAAGCTGCTTCGGTCAAGTACAAAATGCAGATTGCCGCCAAGCTCATTAAGACTGCCCCCCTCTCTCTCCAAATACAGGCACTGGGTTTCTGAGGCTGGGTCAACTGCCAGGAACCACTGTGACACCATGAACATAGAACCAAAACTGAAAGAGAAAAGGCTCAGGAGCACTAAAAAGCATTTGCATGTAAGGCTGAAAATGAGTCCCTCACTGATGCCCTCAAAAGGCTTGATATATCATTTTTCAAGAGTGTTGGAGACGCTGCTTTGATGTCACTGCAAGAGAGGTTTGATACACTGAGCCAGGTCAAAGACAGATTTGGAGTGCTGCTTGAGTTCAGCAAAGTCCAAGGAGGACTTTTGTAGCGGTGAATATGTCTTGCGGAAAAATATGTTTGTAGTTATTATTAATATCTGACTCCAACAGATATATGATGATGTTTAATGCTTCCTAGCTACAATTAAAGTTATGGCTTGATGTTAGGTCGGGATGAGCAATATGCCTATTCATCGGTAAGGGGGTTTGAGTAATAGATGTCCCTACGTGTGTCGCACACTTGTGCTAGTGTGTATGTAAGTTAACTCTTAGCGTCGCTAGAAGTGGGAACAGTAGTCAGTGGGGTGAAATGGCTGGACACATGGTAAGGAAAGGAAAGGAACGTATACAATGTTGACCTGACAATAAGGAGTGGTGATATGGGGGAAAAGGGGAATGCTGAAACGGACGAATAGATAAAAATACAACGCAAAAATATAAAATATATAATAATGGATATTTATTATACATGAAATGTACAAAAGGGAAATAATGCTAAGTTTGTGAAGGTTTATACTTGAAGTTTAGAAAATAGTTCTAAGGAGTAGAACTGAGTGTTCGTATGTGAGAAAAGTTATATAAGATGTTTGCATGTATTTTAAGTACTTGCATCTGCGTGTTAGTGTATGGTTATCAGCAAATCTCCGACAGAGGGTCGTGGAGATCAAATGTCCATGCTGTTCTGGCGTATATGTAAAAAGCGTTGCTTATATGAGAAAATGCTGTTCTCTGATTGGTTAGAAAATTCTCCCAGTTACTGTTGCCATTGCTTAGCGATTTTTTTCAAAATTTTAACTCGTCAAAACATACCTGCGTTCATCAATGGCACAGGAACGTTTAAGCGGTCTTGCTGTAATCAGCATCAATGCAGAACTCGCGCAGACAGCAAGACCGCTTAAACGTGCTATTGATGAACGCTGGTATCACCCAGGAATTACCAGAATGTTGTATTTTGTCAGAAGCAAAAATATGCCATACCCGTCTAGGTGGCGTCAAGACAGGCATGCTGCATCTGCTCTGAAAGTAAACCCAGATTTGTGAAGACAGGGCCTCAAACACTAATAAGTAAACCCTTTGAAAGGTTGAACGTCGATTTTAAAGGACCTATACCTTCCACTTCTCGTAATCGCTTCATATTATAAGTGATTGATCAGTATCCCCGTTTTCCATTCCCCATCCCTTGTACAGATATTTCTGCATTCATTGTTATCCACCATTTTCGTCATCTGTTTTCCATCTTTGGTAATCCAGCATTTGTACACTCTGATTGCGGTTCAGCTTTTATGTGAGATGAAAGGTGTGGCTACGAGTCGAACAACAGCGTTTAATCCTCAAGGCAATGGACAAGCAGAGTGCTATAAGGGAATCATTTGGCAAACAGTCTGCTTGACACTAATGTCTACAAAAAACCCTCCCGATCACGCATTGGGAAATTGTTCTAGACGTTGCCCTCTGCTGTGTTCGTTCATTGCTGTCAACTACCAAAACACCCCCTCACGAGTGTCTATTCAATTTCCAAAGGAAATCAGCTTCGGGGGGGATACTATACCAACATGTATAACCAACGCTAAATCGGCTCTCCTGAAACGCCATGTACGTACTAGCAAGTACGAACCTCTAGAGAAGAATATCAACCCCAGCTATGTTCATGTAGGGCCCAACAGTGGGCGAGAGACGAGAGTGTCTCTGCATCATTTGGCTCTTGTAAGTGATGGAATGAACGGTTTGGAACCCGATAATGAGCGATCTTCTGTGGGCCCAGGTGAGAGCCAGACACAATTGGATCTACGAGCGTCTGATGAGCCCACTCAAAGTATATCAACGTATTCGCTGTCACCTGTTGTGAGTACTCCCGACCTCCCAACCAGTACTGGTGATCCGCCTCCGACTTCTTTGCCACAGATTGATGGAATTGCTCCTGCACCATCTGGGTACCTGAGCGAAGAGGACTCCTATGAATACTGATTTTCCTGATGTACGTCACTCCAAAAGAATGCGACAGAAGCCACAATATCTAACTGAAAATTATCAGCTGTTAACTTTCTCTTGACTGGCGATGAATGTGGAAAATGATGGTCAAAGTCAGAAATCAACGTTGTTACTTCCCTTTGCAATTACTTCCCTTTTCAGTTTTATGGCGTCCCGTTAGAAACTAACGTCGTTCCTTTGCATTTATTTATTTATGTGCAGTTGTATTTTAAGTTAACCTAAACAGTCTTGTCTATCACTACAATGACCACAACTGCTCCCTCAGACACAGGGGTGTCACGTCAGCACCCAACAAACCCAGCAGAGCAGTGTCTTAATTTTCTCGGGATTCACGGGAAGAAAGATATACCAGTACCACCAAGCTGAGAGGCTAGCCGGCCGTTGAAGAGTTCACCTCTAAAGTCAATTCAACCCTTGTGCTTTCCTCAACACAACACAGATAACAAGCAGCACGAAACGAATCGATACTTACGGGGGAACTCTAGTCCGGGCTGGTCTGTACTCAGTGACCACTTATAGGAGAGAATGTGAACAGAAACCCCTCTCTTTAGATTCTCAGCCGTTCTTCTCTCTTAACCTTTTATGGGGCAAGTGACTATATATGATATCAGCCACATGTAAATATTGTAGCCAAAAAGACAACATAATCCGCACCAATGTGGTCTGCAAGCTTTGCAAAGTACACTTCTGCTTGAACAAAGACAGGAACTGTTTTGAGGCATACCACACCCCATTAAATTAGCCTGTTTTGGACCGCACAATAAAATTTTAAAACCATGTGTTATTTTTTTGTGAATATCAGTTTTTTGTATCTATTTATTTTATTGAATGTTATTCTTTAATTCTATGTTTTATTTAACTTTCTACTTTAATTTTTAATTTTTTTATATTTTCCATTTTTGGGCGAGGCACCATATATGATCATTTCTTCAGAAGTGGTTTTGCCCCCATAAACAAGAAAACTTCAGAAAGCTTGCAACTGAAAATATCTTGTAATTAGGTCTAGTTTAACATACAAAAAGCTTGTTTTGATATCAAACATATTTTTAGGGGTGCCCTGTGCACCCAGTGATCACTTATAGGAAATAGTTAAGGCTTTCCTGTCGCCCCCCTCTCTCTCTCTCTGTATTTCCTCAGCGCAACCCCCCACGACTATTCAGCGCAAGTCCTTTTTCATTTCTTTTTGTCTTCACAAGCACACCGCTTATTCAAATTGGGTCGCCTTTAGGGCTTCGCTAATATAACGCTTCACCTATAACGGTTATTCAGTGTTAGCCCACAAGCAGACTACTCATGAAACTTTGTCGACACGTGGTGTCCTTCTAGCGCAACCTCTACTCCAAAAGGCTATTTAGCGCCAGAATTCATTTGCCTCCACGTTGGCTTCTCTGGCAGAACTAAGGTATTCTTTACATACAAGGTATTATAGTGGCTCTGTCGTTACTGGCAAATACTCTTAAATGCATTTTATTCCAGGAGACGAGTAAAGGTAATTCTTCGCCAGCCAATCCAAAAAACAGAGATCCTGCCGCAGACCATGCTACATCTTTTTTGAAAGTTCCTCAGCTGAATTCTCACGTCGCTATAATTTGCCATATGAGGAGATTTCTCAATGTAGTACGGTGCCACCTGTTGAATCATTGTCTATGGTGTCACAGATATCAAATTATCTTTCCGTATGTGGCCTGATTTGAGTAATAAACTCCCTCACTTCTTCAGTTGGTAGTTGAAACAAAGTTTTGATTGTATCATGAGTAGTGCTTGCACCTGTCATTGTTTCTTGCCTTCCGTCGTTGTTGTCTAGATTAATATGTGTACAAACTCCACTGCGCATGTTTGACAAAAGCAGCTGTCTCGAAGAGACCATGGCCATGCTATGTTTTGCGTTCTTATGCCTTGATCAGAAATGGCGAGATTGCATTTATGCAGCATATTTACAACTTCCTTGCTGTCGGTCATTCTATGAATGTCAGGCACCATAACTGCTTGCTTTGGACTAGGCTCTCTTGTGATATGGCTTACCAAATCGCTTTCTAGTGAACAAATCTTTATAGCTTTAATGTGCGAAATTGTTGTAGCATACCCATATTCATTCTTCTCAACAAAACAATACATAGTAGAGTAGAGATTTTGCAGTGGCCCACAGTCCAGCATTTCTAACAGTTCGTTCGTTAAAGTTAAAGGCCATTGTTTCTTGCATTCAGCTGAACTCTGCAACTGTCATCGGACCATTCTACCAAACGATCTAGCTAAATCCTCACCCTGCAGCCGCAGCCATGTAGAACTGCAATTGCGCATTTGCAAGGATTTACATAGCAACAATAGGTATAGTTTCTTGGACTTCTCGGATTAGTTTCTTCTTTAATGTAGATGTGTTCTCAATAGCAGGTATTAACAAACCCTGTTCATCGCTGTGTTGCAGTTTTGCAAGGGCAAACTTTATGTAGCAATACTGATGATAAAAACATAAAGCGCAAATATGTCGTGAGATTGGCCACTCAAAATAATATCTAAGCATTTCGCTGGTTGGTAAAAAATATGTGAATTCATGTAAATCTATTTGAGGCGTACACTTGCATTTTCAGCAAAGCAACGCCCAATGCCTCCTTCGTTGTATTTCACTGCCACGCTTAGAACTGCATGTAAAGCAGTGACGTTTACCCCGCGAAACATTTCTTGCTGTACGTGCTCTAATTGCTTTTGACAAAACAGTAACTTCTTTCAGAGCTATTTTGAATTTCCTGTGTGTTAGTATCAATAGTGCCGAAACTTTTTCTCTAGCGACCACCGTTACTTGCAAACACAGTTCGACAGCTTTTGTGAACCTCTTCTAATGCCTCTTCCATATCTTTAATGTTCTTGTAAACATCCATGAAACAGTGTTTAGGCTCATTGATTGGAATGTTTATCCTCGACCATGTTTCAGCATCGGCTTTAAATCGTGCCCAGCCTCTTTCTTCTAGCTTTTGCAATTTTGTCTTTGCTCCGATAACACTACTGCATATAATGCAAGGCCTTTCAATTTCTCTAGTTTCTGGGCTCGGGAATTTAGGTCTTTTAAGTCTGCATGATTAATCTATTTGGGTTAAACGAAAGATTATAAAATCAAGGTGGTTTTAATGCTTGAAGTCTGTGTAGGGTGAGGGGTTGTTTCTACAAGGTTGTTATTTTTTGTTGTGTTGAAGTGGATATGTAATGAATGGTGAAG
>VCCN01005374.1:29397-41367 GCA_006491835.1 Architeuthis dux | reverse complement strand
CCATTTGGACACAGTCTTCTATACTGATGAGTCTTCTGCCCCTTTCTTTCCTCTTCACATACAATCTATCTATGTCATCTCTGGGTGCAGGGCCTTGTGCATTGTCATAAGTTTCCTAGTTCGCCGGTCTATTGGTCAGAGTTCATCTTTTGTCCATCCAAGGAATGGGCCTGTGTATTCTTACTACCCATACTGCACACGTGTTCATTTCTTTCATCAAAATTCTGCTATTTAGCTTAGTCTCTAATATTTTTCTAATTCTTCTAAGGTATTCCTTTATGTTCTCTTTATCGAGTCACATTCGAGCATCCTCAGGTATTTATATCGGTCCTGTGTGTTCAATGCTCTAAATTCTTTGTTTGTCCGGTAATTCGATTCCTTCTGCCATTGTAAGCCCTACCCCTGCGTATAACCATTCTGTCATCGCAGTATTTTTTGATTTTGTTGAACAGCGTTTCGAGTTCTCCCCTGTCCTTTCCAAATAGTTTCATGTCATCTATGTACATGAGGTGGTTGACTTTTCCCTTTGTTTTGTAGAATTGGTATCCTTTGTTGTTCTTCAAGATTCTGTTTAGTAGTATCATGGTTAGTACAAATAGTAGTGGAGACGGAGAGTCTCCTTGAAAAATACTTTTTATACACACCTCTGCTAAGTTTTCTCCTGCAGCTGTCAAGTCTGTTTTCCAGTTTTTCATTATTAATATTATTATTATTTAACGGCTCCCGTTTCTAATATATTTTCTGTGCTTTCAATATAAATCTTTTCTTAAAACATGTATGAACTTTTCGAATTTGAACTATCATGTTTACACCGTATTTCAACCAATTTACCTCAAAGTTCATATTGTTTAGCATATAATTTTCAGTTGAAAAGTTTCTACAATCTTTGTAATAACACAAAGATTATTACAATACAATTCACAAGGTTACTAGACTCGTGCATTTTTATCGATTTATCGCTTTGTTGTCAACAGTCCATTGGCGTTCAATGCTCGTCTGCTAAAGCACTTCCGGGGGGGGGGGCGAATGAAAAATCGATAAAATGACTAAAAGTTATCAATTTTTTTTATTCGGCATAAACTGGCTGTCCTGTACTGAGGAAAATTTCAGTCGACAAAAAACAAAAAAAGAAACAAGCAAAATTATCCATATTGAAGATTACTAGTAAGATTTTCCAAGTGGAGCCGGAAGTCAGACTTTGCCACTTAGACAGTGCTTCTTTCCAAATGCATACAAACACAAAAAAATCACCAATATTTTATCGTATTAAATAGAAAGAGTGAAGCGGTGTTTTAAGAATATTTTGACTCAATTTCAGATGTAAATTTGAAAATAAAGTTGGCAACACAGTCCTTTAGCGACTGAACGTCCAACACATTTGCTTCCGTAAAATAACGAATTATTTACTGACTCAGGCTACGGAATAGAAGATTCGTTTACTGATTCGAGACATGAAAAAGAAAGAACAAATGTTGTATATATCAGCAATAAAGCTGGGAAAAGGTTTGTTGGTGGAAATGGCGGGGTACGGCGTATAACTATTTCTCAATTTCCAGTGGTTTTGTATGTTCAATATCTACTAATGGAGACATTACCGTATACCTAGTTCCCAGAAACAAGCGCTACCATATACCTAGTTCCCAAATCCCATCACTGTTTGCCGTGTGGGTTCAGCCAGATCTAGCCGGAAAATACCTAATTTGGCAACACTGGACTGACCCTCTCGGACGTGTTGACAACATGACTCGTACACTGCATCTAATCGGCTGTGTTGACAGCAGCAACTACATATTATCATTAGAAAGCCAGGACCGGATTGGGATCCCAAAACGGCCCAGGTATATATCTAAAAATCGGCCCATTATTGTAGGCAAGAGGTTCCCAACCTGGGGTCCACGGATCACCCCCCCGGGGTGTTTTTCTAACAAAATAGTATTATTCTAGGTCCGTGACCTTGTGGATTGGGCAATCCTTTGAGTCCGTTGGCTTATCGAGTAGGCAGATCTTTCAAAAGCATGGGGTCCTTGATAATGAAAAAGTTTGGAACCACTGATGTAGGCTATGTGCCTCTACAGCTGGGGGTTCAGGGTGCTGTCAAATTTTGCATTATTACTAATAATAGGGTCATTTGGGAGCTATATGAAATGGACATTAAAACGTATTTTATGGTCAATATATGGAGCGATAATGTGTAGCCGGCGCCCGCAGGAATTTGTTGAGGAAAAGAAGCCGGACCTATTGATGAGAATTCGGCCTTCTTGTGGAGGGGATGATTTTGTGGCACGCCGGCTTGTGGCATTGGATTTCTCCATAGTACTGGTTTTTAAAAGGTGGGTTGAAATTGACTCCATTTAGATACGATCAATGGCAGGAAAAGGAAACGTGGTAAACTGTTTTTTCGTCCGGCTACAGGTGGGTTCAAAGAAAAATTCGGACATCATGGAGTTTTTTTTTAATGTTTTTAATATACATTTACGAAAGGGCACGGGGGAAACGAAACTAATTTTGATTTTTAAATGTTCAATTTATTTCTAAATCGCCGTTAATGTTAGTTCTGTTAGTATGCGCAGTAGTTTGGGACGCTGAACTACACTGTCTCCAATCTGGATTCTAGATGTTTTTGAAAACATAGCTTAACTCCATGATGTCCAAAATTCTTTTACCCCGCCAGGTTTGCCTGCCTTAGATGCTCGTTGTACCTCAAATGGATTTTATTTTATTAGATTTTGTCATTGAACTGGGGGATTTCTACTAGCCAATTCGATATAAGGTGATAATTCCAGGTAAAAGCAATCCCTACACCCTTTTCGGCAGAGGGGCATAACGTTCTAGCCAATTCTTGGGCATCTGTTATTTATCAGAAATCCCCGATTTCATCACCTCATTTCGGTATATCATCTCTTGTTTATATACCTTTCCCCTTCATTGTTAGCAAAATCCTCATTTTGCTTACTTTTCGTTCTCGCCTTTCTTAATAGGTATTTTTTAAAATTGCTACGTACAGCGTACTTCATTACAAAAATGTAATGCTTGTAAAATCTTCTATTTTGATTCTCTACAAACATTAGAACGGTTATACTTTTTACACCTGCCAGAAAGAAATTATATAATGTAATGCTTTTAGATAGAAATGTAATGTTTTCTTTTGTTTTTTAAAATAAAATGTCAAATAAAATATTGATTTCAGATGTCTACTTCATACGGTTAAACAAGAAGGTAATCATTCGGTTTGGTTAACCTAACAGACACACAAAGTAAGGATCCAGTTAAGCATTATACTTACATTGTAAATCTCCTCCCACAGATACACAATTTCTGGTGTGCATAAAAAGTACATAAAAGTTTTGGGACCGCAATATTTAACTTGTACCCTTACGTTTTCTCCACACTGAAACTTATTTTGGCTTTTACCTTCAAGGATACAGACACCTACAACTCGGGGCGATTTAGAGATAGATTATATTGGTCCATAGAGGACTTAACGTTAAATTATACATAATACTTTTATGAATATTTCAGTTTTATTTTGAGGGGTTTTTTTAAAATGATAGCTGAAAACAAAAATAGAAGAGCCCAAATAAATGTTATGCACTCAGTCCATCGCTGTCAAATTCGGCCCTCATTCGGCCCTGTCAGTTGCATAGAACTATTGGAACTTTATTGTATGACGGTCAGGGCCGGTTTAAGGCATTTTGGGGCCCCAGGCACTGATAACATTTTGGTCTTACTAACGTTTCAAATTGTATATAAATAATTTGAAATATACTTTTAGTCGGCCCCAAATCTTTCGTAAGCCCTAGTCACTGTGCCTGTGATAATATAGCCCTGATGACGGCCAACTATGAAATATATTTGACATGCGGCACACCAACTGTAAAAATGAAACGAATTTGACAAAATACATCACATACATCAAATACATGTTTCCGTATTTTAAAAATGTATGCCGTACACAGTTGGGACGCAGCACACAATTTGAGAACAACACGCCTACTGACTATCCGCTAGGCGGCACCGGCCCTCTGACTGACCGGCCCACCGGGATTTTTCCCGGTCGCCCAATCCGACCCTGTAGAAAGCATTCAGAGAGGGTATGACCTCTGTCAACACCGCTAGAAACTCTTAATGAAATTCATTGAGAACTTTTCGAGATAACTTGCGGACAGGAAAATAAAATTGGCGATATTATGTGTTTTGGATATATAACTACGACCTAGGGGAGGTAATTGTGCATCGATCCGCCCCAAAATCTAATTACTTCTTTCGTAGCCTATTGCCCACCATTCCACAAAATTTAATTGGAATCCATTGAGAACTGTCGGGGGTACCGTGTGAACAGTCATGGGCGTATGCATAAATGTAGGGGGGGATATCTCTCAATCAAAAATATATTCCGCACCAAAGTTTAACCAATTCTCCCTTACCCCATTGCCCAGCTTTCCACAAAATCTCATTGAAATTCTTTGAGAACTTTTGGAGATATCGTGTGGACAGCCAGACGACAGACAGACGGACACGACCAAATACATATACCTCTCCAAATTACCTCTGCCAACAAAGTTGGAGAGGTATATGTATTCGGTCGCGTCTTTCCATCCGCCTTTCCGTCCGTCTGTCCACACAGTATCTCCAAAAGTTCTCAATGAATTTCAATTAAATTTTGTAGAAGGGTGGAGTAAGGAAGAAGTGATTCATTTTTTTTAATCCAGGCTCAGTTACCTTCCCTACGTCATAGTTATATGCCCACGTGACACCCCACAATATCTCCCAAAGTTCTCGGTTGCCTGTACCTCCGATTACATGTTGTCGAAGGGTAAGCCAGGGCTAAGGAAGAATTGATTAAATTTGGGGGCAGATTCAGGAATTTATTAGTAATCTCCCCCTGCATCGTAACTATTTATTGAACTGATTTTCATTCAATATTTAGTGACAATGGCGTTAGCTGAGGTATGCGCTCTCTGAGTGGTGCTATTTTAAAACTCCCCCGGGAGAGGGAGCCAAACGCTTGATAAATAGTAGTTCGCCTACTGCATTTCTACTGACGAATCTCACTAAATGTTGAAGCCCCCCCCCCCAGAAGCTAAGTCCCCCGGACCCCCAAATCACTAGCTACGCCTCTGTGCACTTCAGGTTGAGAACCACTGCATTAACTCCTCCTAAACAACAAGTAATGTTATTATAGCAATAAAAGGGAGGTAATTCATACTGAGTTCATAAAGTTTTGTTGATTATTTTTCTCAAGCTCGAAAAGTTTTATCTGCCCTACTTTTGGTCCACAAATGGAGAAATACGAAAAAATCAGAGTGGTCGGTAGAGGTGCCTATGGGTATGGACGTATATTTTATTCAACATTTTTTAAATGTATATTTAAAAGTATTCTCTGTAAAAAGCAAGGTCTATTGTCAATCCCTTTTTGCCGAACAGAATGAAAAGATGGAGGATACTGAGTCGTCGTAGCACTAACAACAACTGGAAGTTGTTTTTTTTAATCTGATTTTGATTTAAAAGTTTGGAAAACCCGGTTAGACACCTGGATAAACACTATTTTAAGAGTGTTTCGAAAACTGTGACGTTGTGATTGTTTTTTTGTTTTTTTTGTTGTTTTTTTTTTTACTAAATACCTCCAGGATTTCTAATTTTCAAAGTTTCACTTTTAATGGAAAATCATTCTTAACTTAATCAAAATAAATATCACATTGAGTTTAATTGAAATGTTCACACACATATACATTGTTAGTTAGTCCAGTGGGCCTTTTTTCAAAACCAATACAAAATGATGACTCACAAAGAAGCTTTAATTCCAAATCAAATAACGAAAATTCATTTATTGATAATAACAGCGGAATTGTCAGCAAAAAATCTACGAAAACCAAACTCTTGTAGATGTATATTCTAAGCCATTCGACGTGCCAACGATACCATGCATGTTTCGGCATTTAGTTTTAATGCTGGACTAGTTGCCTTCAATGGTATTATGTTTCAAAGAAGCTAATATTATGATTTACTACAGCATTATTAATGTAGCTCATTGTGGCATTGTATGCTTTCCATTCATCGGTAATTATTCTTGGGTGATTGTTTCACCAACTAGGAGTTACGTCCCATTTTACCGACATAAAATTAAAGACGCCCTTTGTTTTATGCCATATAATTGAATAACAAGGAAAAATTCGGCGAACTAAGAGTAACTGATTTTTTTTTTTACATAAATTTGCAATAAATCTTTTTTAGTTATTCACCGAACAAGAAAAAATTCTACAATAAATGAATTTAAATATGTCTATTGTTCACGCATTTTAACAAAATATTCTACACCCTAATTAAACATTAATTAAAAAAATTTAAAATTCGTTTTTAACTTTTTTTGTTTTTGCTAGAAATAGAATTTTAGTAAACATTTGCTTTAGGTTCGTAAACTAAGCTCCATTATACTCAATACTCAAATCGTTCAAAATTCAAAGGGGGATAATCAATAAACATTTTTCCTTGTTATTTCTGATACTGTTTCTCCAAATAAGTAGTGAAAAGTGATTTAAAAGTTTCGAATCGTCGATGAAATTTGAGTCGCAACAGCGGCATAAATCAGCGTTTATCTCCCTTTGATATTTTGAACGCTTTGAGTATAAGAGTTTAAAGCAAATGTTTACCCATCATCGATCAATTAAACTGCGCAAAAATGTTGCAGTAAAAAAAAAAAAAAAAAAATGAAAAATACATTTTTAGCACTTCATCAAATAGCACGGTTCAAAGGTAGCGCTTGATGTTTCTATAGTCGGATGATGACATAATTGGTTGTGATATTTCAGTCGCAAGGAGAACACAAGGGACATAATCTATTTTTTAAGGGAATCTATTTATTTCGATTTATCGTTTTTATCTACCCTGTTATACTCTGGATCTGCCATAGGCTCTCATAATTAGAAATGGCATTCAATTTACAAGAATAAAAAAATAAGAAATATATATAAAAAATACCCCCATGCCATAAATATTTTTTCATCATATCATATTTAATTATTCAGCATTGTTAATATTATTCTTAAATAAATTTCAGTTGAAGCAGGATAGAAAAGAAATACAAATATAATTTTTTTTAAATGTCTAATTAATCGAAATAATCGATAAAAAATCTTCTTTTTTAAAATTTGGTGTGAAATTTTTTCAGATCAAAAGCCTAGATTATAATTAATCAAATAAAACTAAAAATGTGCCAAGAAGAACTATATTTTACTTAATTTTCCAATTTTTTTTAAACCCCCAAAGTAAGGCATCTATACGGATTGCCTGGTACTTTAAAAAAAAAGCTAAACAGAATTTATTTCTCCAGGAATTTATCTTTAAAATGAAAGCACGATTGTATAAGTAAAATAAATCATCAAATTAATACGGGGGGGGGGGTAATTATATAGTAAAAAAATGTTATTTTGAAATTCGGAATTGAAACTCCTTTTAAAAATATTTCATCTTTTAATAAATAAGTACCAAAAATGTTATTAAAATCTCATTATTAGTTGATTTTTGTTAGATTTTTGAAATCAAAGTGTTTTCCATAAAAATGTTTTTGAAAATACTATGTTAATTTTTTGTTTATAAATTAACAACTTTTCACACTGTCATTTTCAAAATATCTCCAGTTCTATAGAGTTTATTCAGATTTTTCTCCAATTTATTTTCTTACTAATGACACAAACAATTATCTTTTATACAAGTTTGGGGCTTTTCTTCTCAGCTGACGATTTCCTGCTGAACATTTTTGGACATATCTTTAATATTTTGTAATTGTAGCCCATTGTATGCTTTCAATCCATCTGTAATTATTCTTGCACGATCATTTCACCAAGTTGGAGTAGTCTCCCATTTTACTGACATAAAATGAAAGATTGTCAAAATTCTGCATTTCTTTCACGTCTCTCACTTGTTCTTATCAAATCATTTCATGAAAAAATGAAAAAATATGTCTGATCGCAGTATTCCCCTCCCTACAAGGGAAAATGTGACATAAGGTTGGGTTAATGTGGAGCCCCATATGCGTACATGTGGTTAAAGACAAAAATTGCACAATCCACGCAGTCAGTGCCACAAAGGTGACCCACACCCCGCCCCTTGTAGTTCAATTCATGCCATGTCTCACCCCAAAAATTAAACATTACCGTAAAAGGGGGGTTACTTGGGCCACTTTTTAAATTTGTGACATTGTAATTTCCCCTTATGTGAATATTTAGTCTCTAAAGGACTTCAATAATTAAAAGCATCTTTTCTTAGTTGTATTTTTTTTTTAAAACACCTGTGGTCCAAGTAACCACTGGTTGTGGTAACTTGGACCACTACAGACATTTCAATGATTTGCCCAAGATTGAACATCTATATGGTTTTAAAAATGCATTTTTGAACACCTATGAAATATAAATACCCTAATATAAACGTATTAGCTCTAATGGAATAGCACTTTCAATTTTCATGTACTTGAAGCTCAGAACAAAACACATAATATTTATATAACACTTGAAAAATGCAAGAACTTGGTAATCAAATGATTTTATTTAGAAAAGATAAAATGGTGTGGGAAGTGATTTGTCAATATTTGACTTATTCACATACACACACACATACACACCTTAAGATTTCCAGAATTACAAATTCAATTGTCTCTGAAAAGAACAAAATGTTAATAGTTTATTAACATCTTATTGATGTATGCAACATACATCAATAAGATGTTAATAAACTATTCAAAAACATATGCACCTGTGCAAGTCATAGTTGGGTTTGGCAAAAGTTGCACTATATCTACAAAGTCACAGCTGTCTGTCTTCTTTAGTGGGTCATTTATATTGATTAAAATCTTGTGAATACTCAGGTCGCATAAAAGAAATTTCTAAAACTACATTCGAAATTACTTAAAATAGTGATCAACATCTTTTTTATTTTTTGAAGAGGTAGCAACGTTATATTTTACCACCACTCAGTCAGTTTGTTTGTAGTGGTTTTTTGATACTGGTAAGAAAAGAGTTCTGGTCCATGTAACATGGCGGTCCAAGTTACCACAATTCTATAAAAAAAATTGGCATAGCAATACATTTCTTGGAATTTTGGTCAAACACTATATCAGATCTACAGAGTTCATGCATAACAATACATCTCATAATAATATTGGTTGTAACACACATTTGGGCTGTTTTCTTTGCTTCAGATGTTCTTAATGTTTTCCATTGAACAACAAAGGACAGTAAGTTTCTTAGTTCAGCTCACTGAGTTTGAAAAGTCTCCTCTGTATCGAAACACCAAAAAAGAAATTGTATTTAAGAGAATATTTGATAAATAAATGTTGATTTGTCGCATGATTTCATATTTCTTCATTTTTAATTTCAAAATAAAGTTTTACTTGTTTTTTTTTTTTTTTACTAAAGTAATATATGATACTCATTTCTTATATATTTAGTATCCATTTTCCTTCCTCTATTGTAAAACATGATTATATATCTTGTGATTTTTGTAGCATTGTGTATCTGTGCTGCCGGCTAAGTGATAAGAAGCTAGTCATTATCAAGCAGATTCCAGTGGAACAAATGACCAAGGATGAAAGGCAAACTGCTTTAAATGAAGTGAAAGTGCTGTCTATGCTCAACAATCCTTTTATTATCAAATATTATGAGAACTTTCTGGAAGATAAAGCCCTCATGATAGTTATGGAATATGCTGAAGGTAGGTATGAATTGTCCAGATAATTAACAATTTACTGTGACAGCAGACCACATTCATGAATAAAATGTCACTTTTGTGATTCACTAACCACCATAATTTTGTGTGCTAAGTTTTCATTATGAAAATGAGAACTAAAAGCAACAATCTGAGTTCTACTGTCATTACAGGTCAGTACTCAGGTTTTATCAGAGGAGCAGAGCAAAATATTTTTTTCCTATGTACTATACTATAATCTTCATTCTGTGCCAAAGATTATTATGACAGGTTAAAAGCTGACACTAATTAGGACCAATGCTATTTAAAATATCATACCGATGAAAATTTGTGTTTATGGTAAAGCAGTATATTCATTAAAACATAAATGACTTAATTCAATAATTTTGCCGTAAGATATAATTCAGTAATTTACTTTCATTAAAAGTACATAAAATTTGCCTTTTAACTTACGTTTCCTTCCTTTTTGATATACCCTATTATGTTACTGATACTATTGTTCGGACTGAGATCCTCATCTTGGTTGTCCGAACAATAGTATCAGTAATACTAACACCTCATCTCAGAAATACCGAACTCAGTTACCCTATTATGTATATTAAATCATAATTCAAGTATGTTTGAAATGTAAACAAATTCTTATACACTTTAACTGCTTGAGTCAAATTAAAGCATAATGCTGTAATGATCATTCATTCTACTATCTAACCTTATCATGATAAAAAAAACATCTTGTGTCATGTTTAAGTAGATCATGTTATAACTGCATATAAAATGTCGATATTTTAGTTAGATATCTCATTTTAAATTAAAATTTTGTAGCTTCCTGATTCGTCATAAAATTAATAAATCTTATACTCCTGCAAAGATTATTCATTCTATTATCTTTACAATACTAAATGTGTGGACACACTTTAAGAAGCTTGTAGTTTTCTTTAAGATTTAAATCAGACACATACACAAAATGTTCTACTGACTGAAATGACTATAATTTCCAAAATATACACAAAATATCAATAAAATGTATACATCTGTAAAACTTATTTATTCTATTTCAATGATTCCTAAATAATTTTACACTTTCTTCTCATCCACTGACAAGCAAGATTTATCTTGTTAAAACAGTTTGAAGAATATAATATTTATTAATATTATTTAAAGTAAGGTTTGAAGTAATGTTATTTAAAGCATGGTTTAAAGTATGGTTTGAAGTAAAGTTATTTAAAATTATGTTTATACACCTGTAAAACTTATTTATTCTATTTCAATGATTCCAAATAATTTTGTTTTATTAAAAGTTCTTGATAAATTCTGCATTTTATTATTTTATGTAAATATAAGTAGCTTGCGTTGTCTTCTTTAAATATTTTTGTATTAAATATAATGTTGCAAAATCTATGCACTGAAACATCACTCATTTATCATTAAAATGTGTAATGTAATTGTTTTGTTTTCATATACAATATAGGATGCATATGAATATAGTATTTTTCAACAACTTGTATTTGAGGATTATAATTTATAGCAAAACTATAGAATTATTTACTCCGTTTTTAAATGTTATTTTCTCGATGAAAAGATATTGCTGGTTTATATTTGCCAAAGAATATATAATTGGAACACCAAATAATGAAGAAAAATCATTTGATTTATTATTTTTCAGATCTTTCTTGTTTGGACCTTAAATATGGAATTTAAAGCTAAATCTCTCAAAAATGTGCTTTTTGTATAGTATTACTGTTTCAGCAATTCTCATATATTTTGATAGCTTTGAATTCTGAATATTTCAGTAAAATTATTATTGAATTTGTAGGAGGAACACTGTTTGAATTGCTGCAGAGTAGAAATGGACAGCTACTTGATGAAGAGGTATGAACAGTATTATTTACATTGTAATACACTAAATAAATTTTGTTTTTGCTTGTTCTCAAAATTTTATGAAGATTTTTCTATAATGTGACAATTTAAAAAAATTTTAAGTGTGATTTGTGGCTGAAAGATGAACATTTTCTACTTCTTTAACATTTTAGAAATAAGAAATTGAATAAAGATAAAGAATAAATTATTTTACAATTTGTATATAAAACCATATAATATATAGTGTATAGGATTATATTTCCACAATAAGTACATTGTTATTTGACCAATTTTACTGAAAATCTTTTAGAAATGAATTACATAAACATTATCAAGCTAGTTTACACTATTTATATATCTATCTTGACCTTCGTTTTCTCATTTCTATATTTGTCCCACAAGGTATGCTGTTCTCAT
>VCCN01005374.1:0-22727 GCA_006491835.1 Architeuthis dux | reverse complement strand
GATGTTGACTATGCTGATGTTGACAGTTTTGGTTGATGGTTTTTATATATCTACCAGTTTGAAATTATTTTCTGAATGTTAACTTTTTTATTTTTTTATTTTTTTTAGAATCTACATGCATTGATAATCAAAATTGTTGGGGGTACATTTGAACCAATAGCTGACATATACAGTGAAGATTTGCGGTTGTTAATATTGAGCATGCTTCATCGCGACCCAAACAAAAGACCTCACATTAACCAGATCATTTCTCAGCCAAAGATTATTAATCACATCATGTACTTGTACACAGATTGGGGAAAGATACCTTCCATCAGGTAAATCTTATTTCTAAAAATTTACCCTCTTCTATTCCATTAACCTATCAAGAAATATTTCTCAAATGCATTTGGTAAATACATGTTTTGATTTTAAAAATGTGATTATTAAATGTTTTATTTTTTTATACTTAAGCAGCCAATAATTGGTATTTACCTAATTTGTTCCTTCAGACTATTCATCATTAATACATATTTAAAATAAGGCCTTATTAGATAATGAAGAATCTTATTTAGCTACAAGGATTAATTCATTTAATTAACTGTGTGTCTTAACCAGTCATTTAATATTAAATGCACTCTGAAGCGCATCAATAAAAAGGACAAAATATAATTGTGTTTTTATTTCTCTGGCAGACTTTCAGAAATGCAAGAGCAGTGCTGTTACATTTTATTTACATTAAATCTTTGAACGAGTTTCATTAAGCAATAATGTCACTTCATCAAAATGTTGTTACGTTTAAAGTTTTACATAAATGAAATTTTCAAAAGAAAAGAAAATTATCTGACGCCATCTACCAGCACTTTTGAAAATAAAATAGAAAATATATAATTTATAATTTCAACTTTTTTAAATTTATATTTTTATCAGTCTTAGATGTTTGGAATGAACCGGTGCCACTCATAATCCCTAAACACACTAACCCAAATGCCATAAAACAAAATGTTGAACTCCCAAATGATTAAAATGCTGAAAAGTTGAAATCCCGATAAACAAAGGTAGACAACTTGAAATACCACATGGTCCTTTGTTTGATACTGTATTTAAAAAATATACTGTTCAATTTTAACTCTGAAGATACTAACACCCCGTCACTTGGTTTTTGTTTATTTTGTAAAATTAGTTCTATGAGGGTTGTAGATTTAGTATTTACGATAATGAATTATATAAAAACATTTCAGTGAATTCACATAAAGATTATGAAAGAATTGAATCAATTTAAAAAAATATTTTAAAAATCCTTTTTTTTCTTTTTAAAAAAAATATTTATGTTAATCCAAATACCTGAAATGTTGTTTTTATATTTACGATAATCAATTTATATTAAAACATTTCAGTGAATTCATGTAAGTATTAAATCTACATTAGATACATTTACGGTTTATGTGAAGAAAAAAAGAATAAAACTAAAAGTTGTTTAATAAAAATGAATTTATTATATAAAATCAACATTTCAGGTATTTGGATTAACATGAATATTAAAAAAAGGATTTTCAAGTATTATTTTTAATTGATTCAATTCTTTCATAATCTTTAAAAAATATTCACTTGAATTCACTGAAATTTTTTTTTTTTTTTTATATAATAAATTAATTATTGTAAATAGTAAATCTACAACCCTCATCTTTTAATAATTTTAGAAAATAAACAAAAACCAAGTGCAGGTGTATTATTATCTTCAGAGTTAAAAATGTAAGTTTGCATCAAAAAGAGAAAGTCTTAAACTATTTATAATAATAACCTGAAAGTACATAACAATGGATTGCATTGTGGTAACATTAATTGCCACACACATATATAAATGTTATACATCTCTTAAAAATGCTTGCCTTTTTTGTATTCTCAGAATACAGAGACCATTGTCCAATATTCAGCCAACAGCAAGATGTCGACAATCTGCTCAAGGGTGTAATCTTTCAAGCAGAGGTGAGCATTTGAGTTTATTTTTTTTATTTTTTTAGATTGGTTCAGTAAAATACTATAGAACAGTGACATTGTTAATTAATCTGTTTTCATAAAGTTATTGTAGTAAAATTGTAAGGCTTTATTCAACTAACAAAAGTACACATAAGCAGCTGCTTACTGAAATCAATCCATTTAAGGAAAGAGGGTTTTGAATAGTACATTCCTCCCCTCCTTAAAATCGGGGTCTCTATAACGGAGGGGATCACAGCACTCTTGAGCAGATCGCCTCAGGGGCTCTGGATGGGAGGATTCAGTCCTTGGTCGGATATCAACAGGTCTATTGGACGTACCGGGGGGAGAGCCACTTGATTCCTTCATCTGTTGATGTTAGGTCACCACCGGCATCTGGGCACACTGAAACGGGTGATTTGACAGCTGGCCACAGGAGGCCCCTCTAATCCAGTAACTGTACAAGGGTAATCTCAAAGATCTGCAAATTTTCTCCTTTAGAAACATGTTACCCGCTGGAACCAAATCATGCATAGAAACGGTAGTTTCTTGTCCGTTGGCAAACCGCACATGAGCATATTGAGGGTTCAACTTTACTTCATTGACAAGTGGGTGATGTTTACTGGTGCGAACATGGTGGCACGGCCAGATGGGCGATGATTGTCCACTGGAAGACCGACGCAGAGTCTCTCATAGGGAGTGGCATTGGTGGCAGTACACAAGAGTCCTGATGGAATGCAGTACGTCTTGTAGCACTGTCTCCCACTGAGATTCACGGAGACCTTGCGAAGCCAAGACCAGGGTCACATGCTTCCATATTATGCCATTGTACCGCTCACGTTATCTCAAGGGTTGTAAGGAGTTGTATGGCTGGTAGCAATGCCTAAGTTGGTTAGATACTGCCGCAGTTCTTTGGACATAAAAGAGAGTCCCTGGTCCAAATGGATGTAGGATGGTGTCCCAAATATTGGGAAAATCTGATCTAGGCACTGGATGACAGTGCTGCTGGTTATATTTGGTAATGCAAATGCAAAGGGGAATCTGGAGTACTCGTCTGCCGTAGTAGGTAGTGGTTCTGGGAGGCAGAGAAAAGAGGTCCTTTGAAGTCTATGCAGATTCGTTCCATAGGCTGGTTGGCTTTTATGAAGGGGGTCAAGTCTGGAATATAAAAATGAGACTTCAACCTAGTGCATTCGGGGCATTCTCGGCACACTTTTCTTACCTCTTCGATAGAATATGGGAGGTTTCTTACTTTAATAAAGTGGGCGAAATGCATTACCCCTGGATAGCAAAGGCTCTCATTACTGAGGCCCAGCAATGAGCCTGAGAGAGCATGTCAGCCAGGTTGTTGTTTTTACCCGGTCGGTAAACGATGTCATAATCGTAGCACCCCAACTTAATTCTCCACCATTGGATCTTGTTTTTTTTATTTTGCCCAGTCTCTTTGAATGGAACATGTAATTTACCACTTGTTGGTCTCCCGGATAGATAATGCAATCACTTTCTCACTGTCTCCACGATAGCACAGGCCTCCTTTTTAACAACAGTGTGCTTACGTTCAGTTTGAGTGAGAGTCCAGGAAAAGAATGTGACTGTGCGACCAGACTGATTCAGAGTAGCAGCAACTGCCCAGTCGGAGGCATCATCAAGGGGGTATTTTCCTCAATAAACAAAGCCCCTTCAATCTCCTCTTTAAGGTTATTGAAGGCCTTCACGGGATTGAGCGGAAAGTGGCAATAATTAAGGGCCTAATTTTATCAGCTATTTTTAGATATCCACTGGGAATAGTTAGAGAAAAGACCAATCACACAACGTAAGGCGGCTTTGTCCTGAGGGACTGGCAGTTCTTTAAGCAGGCGTAAGCACCCGGAGTCTGGTTTAATAGATCCTCAACTGATTTTATATCTGAGTAAGTAATGGTGTCTGTTGATAGCAAGCTTTTGTTCTTGTTCAGTATTAGACTGTATTTCCTTACTATTCCCATGAATTTCTCCAAATTGTGGTCATGTTCTTTATTTGTTTTGCCGCAAACAGTCACATTGTCCACATAAGCAGAGGTGGCTGCGAACTCTTCAGAAGAAATGTTGTTGATAATTCTCAGGAAGAAGTCTACACCATTAGTTACTCCAAATGGTAATTGCCGGAACCGATAGGTGTTTGTTGGCCTCAAAAGCAGTATATTGCTTGTCAGAATTTTTAATTGCTATCTGGTGGTATGTGCTTCTACTAAAGAAGCTGTACTTAGCAACATATATACTTGGGGGAGCAGGTAAGTGTCTATTTATGGTCAGTGAATAGTCAACCACCATTTGCTTCTTATGCTTCTCCCCCAAGGAGACTACAACATGTAACGGACTCACACATATTTTTTACTCACGCATACGGTCAGCGAGTTGAATCCACTTGACTCAATTTCATTTGGAACAAACCAGATTTTTATTCCGAGAAAATGGGTTATCTCGTCCTTTAGATAACCAGCTTTCAGGACATGAGAAATCTGTACTTGACTAGAAAATAATATGCTTTGCAGACAAGAAGTCTGGCCAAATCATGTTTCTTGTCAACTTACATCTTGGAACTTTTGACAATACCCAGTTCAACAGCCGATATTTTTGACCAGCCACACTCCACCACTCACCTTACTATAGCTATCTTAATCTTTGTTCAGTCCATATTTGTTTGTCTAAACAAATCTATGGCTGTTCCGACTTTCCAACTTTCGACCACGTACTTACGCATTCATACACATTCATATATGCACATACACTCTTTTCTAACATCTTCAACAAACTACAGACACTTTTACTAAGTAGAATACAAACACTTTAAAATACATTCCTTCCTTCCTTCTCATCAGCTAAGAACTATTTTTTTGTTATTACGTTCTGTAATAAATATACTTATTATCATTGCAGAGTATATTGTATTTCTTTATTCACATTGCATTTTGGTTAACATGTGCAAACAGCATTTCCTTGCACAGGCATGTAATTTCATTGCCTTTTTACTACTGCAGAAACAGGCAGAGAAAGAAAGATCAATCTTATGCACATCTTTAACACTACCCCCTTTCTTTCTCTAGTCTCATCAGCACGTTAGCTTTACTTACGGGCAGTCAGACCCTTAAAGACTTCTAGCCACTGCTATTACTGCTGTTACGTATGGCCTCACTGTTAGAGAGATTACAACGCCGCTACACCCTTATCATTGTTATTGTTTTTACCATAACTTTTTATTGGAGTCAGATATATTTTATAAAATGAGCTAGTTAGTTTACAATTAAGTTTTACTTTCTTCTTATTTAGCTCTTCTTTAACAAACATGAGCCCTCCATGGAGAGTTACTGGGCTCAGTTATGCCTTCCCGCAGCAATCTCTTTACTTCAGACACAGTTGGAAAAATGCCTAGGTCTGCAGTCTGGAGTAAGGCGCACACAAAGGGAAGGAGGTTAGACAGCCATGGCAGCCAGACCGCACACAGTCAGCTTCAGCAAATGTCCTCCAAATGGTATAGAAACGCACAAGTGCAACTGGTGGAAGTCTTGACCCAAAATGACATTGCAGCATAGGTCACAAAGTATGGCAAGTTTCACGTTTGGATAGATTTTCTCTCTAAATGACAATTACACTGAGCAAGTGCCGCAAATTCTGAACGAGAGAGAAGCTATACTGACAAAGTCAGTAGCAGGAGTCACTCTCAATCCATATAGCTGTCTATAACTTTTGAGAAGAGTCATTAACATTCAATCTTTTGTTCAGACAATCAAATCCTTTCTTCCCATTTTTGAGTTATTTTTTAATTATTGATATAGATTTGTAGTATGGGTTTGATAATAAAGATTTGTAGTATGGGTTTGATAGTAAAGATTTGTAGTATGGGTTTGATAGTAAAGATTTGTAGTATGGGTTTGATACTGCTAGTTTTACTATTAAAATCAATTTACTGAATCCTATTTTTTCCTGAATAGCAAACTGGATTAAAATAAAAATTCACAAAACAAAGATTTTGTTATTTCAGTTTATATTTTGTAGATATTTTCATTTATTTTGATATAATGTATTCTCCTGCTGGTAATAATAATTGCTGCAGAATTTAAAATATATTTCTTAATAAACATTTTCATTCACATCTATTTTCAGATAATCTTTCAGAAAAACCTCAAACCTTAACTTCTGTGTTTTGCTGGGGTAGTGGCATTACGCTGCCTATAAAGCTTCCTTTTCCAAATACTGAAACTCAGGTTATTCAAGTAGCCACTGGACGAACACAAAAAGCTGCTGTTACCAAAAATGGAAGGCTGTTTGTTTGGGAAGTCAGTTTCGTTTTCTAAAATCTTTGGGTTTTCTTGGCCTGATTGAAAAGGACGTGTTATTAATTTTTGACTGGTTTTTCTTTTCATCTTTATTGTAGCTTTTTATCACAAATCTACAACAATTAATGTAAGCAGCATGAATCAGAAATAAAATATGATAGAAAACAATAAAGATGAAACAAAAATTGATCAAAAATTAATAATGAAAATACTCCATCTAAGTAGAACTTAAGGATAAGTTTATAATTGAATTTTGAGATGTAAATTTAACCTGTTATTAATTGGAATTTATCAAAAATTCCAATCTAGGCAAAAGGTGATTTTTAAGAATCTTTCCTGGTGTTCATGCAAATGCTGGGGCTCTGCTCTGGCACAATTTGTTACCTGCTCTGTTGCTACCAAGACTAATTTCTTCTTATTGCAACTCTCTAGCTTGAAGACCAGGACTGCAGTTACTACCACTTGAAGTCTTCTTAATTACTTGAATATATACTTGAAACAAATGCTTTCTGATTAACTGTCTACCACCTGCTCATTAATATGCTTCATCATAGTTCATCTAAATCTCTGTATTTAGTATTTTGAGTATTACCTTATTTTTAAACTCACTCAAGTAAAATTCAATCTCAGATGAGTTAATGTTTTGAAGATGATGTGAATAATCATTGAAATATTAACAAAATCACACACTTTTCTTGTTAGTTTATTCAGAAGCATGCTTTTACTTTCATCCTTTGCTTTCAAATTTGATCAACAACATTTCTAAATAACTAAACATGCTGTGTGATGTCAATGTTCAAATGAAACGAACAGACTGTTCAAAACCTGTGTCATTGTGTGATCAGAAGAAGTTCTCTTATGACATCACAGCGTTCTATTATGACGAAAAATAGGTCAGAAATATAAATATTGTAAATCTCTCTCTCTTGCCTCCCTCCTCTCTCTATGTATGCTTTCAACCCTTTTCAATTTGGTCTGAAAGAAAGTGAATTTGGCTTTCATAGACCTTTCAATGTTCGTCACAAGTAAAAATTTAAATATCAATTAATCTACTTAGATTATTAAGATTGTTTTGGCTTTTACACCCATGTTTTAATCAAAATCTTAAATTCATGTTTCAGTCATAAATTAAATATGGTAGCCACGAATGTGCAAAGTTAAAATTAGCATTTTCATAAAATATTAGAGACAGCAAAAAAAGAATCATTAAAGTAGGACAAGTAGTAGATTTCCTATTTCTTTTCAATTGGTGTCTAAAAGCTTAAAGAATAGAAATCTTCTGAAAACCTTTTGCCAACAAAAAAATAAGAAAAACATCATAACTATGGCTCTAATAAGAAAAAAGAAAGTGAAAACTAAAACAATTTTCTGTTAATCATCAATGATGAATGCAATCCAATCCCAGTTCAGCTACCCAAATATATATATTTTACAAGCATTAATGATGCTTTAACTGTAATGAGAGTGGTTTATATTATCAGGTCTAATTAAAGGCCAGAAGGCTACATTCTCATCGCCAAAAAAATGAAGAGTTAAATATTTGATAAGAATGTTATACATGCTTTTCGCAAATTAATCCAAAGTCGTTTAAATTGATTACAAAAATATTTTCTGGTAGAAAATTTCAATACTTTTATTTTTACTATGATTTGGCCTTCTTTTTTCCCCATTTCAAAAGCATGTATACAATGAAACTAACATTTTGTATTTAAAACCCATAATTATAGAATTATTTCCTTGTTTTCTTTTCCTGTTATATTCACTGGTGAATGAAATAAAGTATCTGTAAAAACCAGTGACTATAAACAAATCTATATGTTATATATTTTTCATAACATCTAATTTTTAAAATTCGTTTAGATGAGCCAAGTAATTATATATAATATTAGGTACATTGTAAATATATTCAAAATATAAAGTTTAGAAAAAAAGATACAGAGGATTATATGTCGAGAAAATATTTATTATTGAAAATGGAACAAATTGTCATTTTTGCTTCTATAAAGGTTGCTCAGCATAAATTGAAAATAGAAAAATGCATGTTGATTTATAATTTATTTCTTCCATCTGGAAGTTAAAATGTTGTGTTCACATTTCAAAGAAAATATTCTATGTATTATTTTCTAACCTCTATGCCTTTTCATGTTTATTAACTGCTGAAAAATCTTAAAGATGAGTGCAACAAAATATCTGATTTCTCCATATTATCTATTTGTTTTGGCACATTTAATAATTGGAGAGGGACACATACATGAAAAGATTTTGAAAATTTAATTTGTAAACATTGTGAAACTTTATGTACTCTTTTATTTTCAACATGTTAAGCATAGAATTTGATTTTTAAATTTAAACAGTTGTAGATTGATTTGTTCCTCAAT
Source organism: Architeuthis dux (assembly GCA_006491835.1). NCBI lineage: Eukaryota > Metazoa > Mollusca > Cephalopoda > Oegopsida > Architeuthidae > Architeuthis > Architeuthis dux. Next base: position 14,084 of record VCCN01005374.1, on the reverse strand, counting down.
CTTTTTTTTAAGAAAAGATAAAGATAAAAGATAAAGTTTAATGAGGTCAGTATAATTTTAAATTCAGTGCAATGTGCTTTACAATATGGGAATAGTTTTTAAAATTTGTATGTTCATACCAACATCTTTTATCTATAAACAACAAAGTCTGAGATGAACAAATAAATCAAGTTTAAATGATTCTTTTGGAGGGCTTTCATATGAAAAGAACAATCTAATTATTTAAAAGTCGTGACTCCTAAAAGTTGTCAGAGTAGTGTTTAAAAAGTAACTATGTCTTTCAGTCGATCGAGACAAAAAATAATGCAAAAACAATACAATGGTAACTTAGGATTTTGTGTCAGTTTTAAATGAAAGGAAAGGATTAAGATGAAAATTTAGATAAAAATATGTTTAATTTTTTATGTTTATATTCACTCATTTTATGTTTTTAGGCCCAAGATAATTCTTCTGAAATTTCTCACATGACTGCCATGTTAGATTTATGTAAATTAGGCACTCATGTAATTTTGAAATTTTGTTGATAATTAAATAGCCTATTTTAAACAATAAAACTAAATTTCTGAAATGAAGATTCACAAATAAAGTGGAGGTACTGTAATTGCTTTTTTTATTGAGTTTTCTCTTATATGCTCTTTTATTTCATTAAAATGATATACTTTTATGTTAAAGAGTGTTGGCATTGGCACTGACACCTTGCTCTCAAATTCCTCGGATCATAACGTACCTGCCTTTGTCCCAAGATACTTGGAAGGTCAGGCAGCTGTAACAATTCAGCACGTAGCTTGTGGTGACCTCTTTGTTGCTTGCCTTACAGGTTTGTATCTATTTGTATATTCCAAACTAATTTGAATAGAATTTGTACTTTATGACTCTAGCTGTTTTCTTCTGTTCAGTCTTTTGATTTGGTAGGCTTTATATACAAAGGAAATAAAAAAAATGTTATGCTAAAAAACTTTGACTCCCAAGCCATAAATACCTGTTTTCCAAGTTAAGGAGAGTCAAAATTTTAGGTTATGTTAGGGATAAGTCATAGATGTTAGAAAGGTCTTTTTAGCACACAATCCATGAGTGGGTGGTCTGGACCATACTTTCCCAGCTGTAGATCACATTAGAATTTGAAAGTGTCAGATATTTAGGTATATACATTTATATACGTATTCTTTTTTATTTACATTGAAAGTTATATATATTTTCATGTATGTAAATAGTTCAATAAAAGCTGTTGCTTTATTTATTTTTATATCCTCATAAATTATATTTGTAAGTTAAGAAAAACAAACATCAATTAAGAAAAAATATGGATGAATTTGAAAATATGTATTGCCTTAATGTCTTTCACACATGCAGACCTGCCAAGTCTCCTATATTTTGCATAGTTCTCTCACAATATTCTTTGTCTTCCACTCTCCCCCACTTTATTGAAATCTGTTTTCTCCAACATTTTCTTCTCTCTCAATTTATATTTTGTGTTAAAAAGAATTATCTTATCAAGAGTGGGGAGGTTTTCACTTTGATATGTTTAAAGAAAGAAAAAATTGCAATGATTTGTGTTGCGTTGTGCCTGTTTTGTATCAAAATTTAATGCTGAAAATAACACCATGGGGGCTCACAGCACCCCCTCCCAGTTGATTTACTGACATACTTCATAGGCACGAATGATATCTCCCGCATTTTACTTTATTGACCATGGCAAGTCTGCACATGCATAGAGCAACTGTGTCCAAATCTATGTAACTGCACTGAATATAATAAAACACATGACCCAACCATAAGTTGCAGCACATATCACCTATTGTTTGGTCACGTGAGTGTCAAAAGCATAATTAATGAAAGTTCAAAGCTTATGTTATTTGTATCTTTCCACATTCTTCTACATTTTCAATGATTTTACAATTTCTGTAGCCAATTTTTTTTTTCTTTTCACCAATACGTCTGTTGTTGCTTCTATACTGCAACGGTTCAGTACTTTTAAACACTTATGAGGTATAACTGAAATGGCATTACAAGACCTACCATGCCAATGTATAGTATGCAACTCTATTTAATCAAGAACAGAGTAAAAAAACAATGAAATCAATTTAAAGAGCAACTTCTATTGGTCCACATTAGAAAGGAACATCTTTCAGCTTGGACCTCTGTCTATAGTATACTTTTACCTGAGAAGAATGGAAAATGCATAAATCATATACCGATCATTAGCTGCAACATCATCTACAAAAGTAGATGATTGTAAGAGATTTGATACATTGTTGGAGGTATTATTATATTGGGTTGCCAAAAAAGTTTGTTAGGTTTAGTAAGTAAAAATAAAAGATAAATATTTTATTTTTGACATTAACTTTATTGAACAACGTATTTAATGTTTTGTTCCTCTATCTTCTGCCATCTTTCAGGCAACTTCATAATTTCATCCTCCCAGAATTTTTTATCTGTCTCAGCAATGAACTACTCTATGTACCTTTTTGAAGTCTTCCAGGAATTGAAATTTTTTTCATGAAGAGAATTCTGTAAAGACTGGAATAAATGGTAATCTGAAGGTGCAATATCTGGTGAATGAGTGACAACTTTCCAGTGAAGCTCTACCAATTTTTGCCTGGTCATCAAAGAAACTTGCAGTCTAGCGTTGTTATCCCGATGGAACATTATACCCTTTCTCTTAACTAATTCTGGATGCTTTTCATCAAGTGCTGCCTTCAATTGGTCTAATTGGGAGCAGTACTTGTTCGAATCAATCGCTTGATTTACCAGAAGGAGCTCGTAGTAGAGGACTCCCTTCCAAATCCCACCATATATTGATACAACACCACATTTTTTTTTTAATGAAGGCCTTTGTTACAGTTAATGGTAGTTCATTTCACTTGCCCTATGATCTCTTTCATTCCATGTTGTTGTAAAGTATTTACTTTTCATCACCCACCACAATTTGTTTAAAAAATAGAACATTTTCATTAGATTCAAGTAGTGAGTCGCACACAGAAATCTGGTCCAGTAGGGTTTTTTTTTGCTCAACTTATTCAACTACACATAAAGCATCAAATATAACAAAGCTGATGCAAATGATTTTCAATACTTGATTTGGATTTTTTGAGTATGTTAGCTATCTTCCACATTGTATAACATTGATTAGTCTCAAGTAAGATCTGGATTTGATTGCTTTCCACCTCAACTGGTCAACCAATTGGTCTACCTGATTGTGGTGCATTGCTCAGCGAGAGATCTCCAGCATGAATTATCGCAAACCACTTTTGACACATTCGATCATTCACAGTACCTTTTCCATAACCTTCACAAATCTTTTTTTTGCACTTTAAAAGTGTATGCTGATATGACAGCTATCACAATACAATAAAAAGCAATCTTTTTTTTAAATGAAAATAGTTAAAACTAAATGCTCATAATACCATCTAACAACAAAAACAGAATTAAATCTTTGGTCAACCCAACATTTAGTATCAGCTGTTTCTGCTGGAGAAACATCAAAGGCAAAAATAAACACATTCTGACCAATTTCTATATTCAAACATGTATACAATAAATGCCTACCCATAATTGATATACAATTTGCAAGTTAGTAAATAAAAATCATGTCAAAATTTTTGATAATTTGTTGGTTCACTGCTGGGCATACAAACAAGTAACATGAAATTTAACCTTAAAAATATAAAAATGACAAAATAATGTTACATTTTAATATTTTTTATAGTACAATAAACTATGAAAATGAAAAATACTGTTTCAGTGTTTTAGATTAAATTAAAATTCTAAAACTTCAAAATTTTAAAAACCTTAAAATTTTAAAATTCATAAAATTCTAATGAACGTAGTTTCGCTTTGTGTATTCGATTGGTGTATGCCTTCTGATGAATGTACATGTTTAGGCCATTTATCAACATCCCAATTGCCCTTCTTTTTTTATTTTATAGTAGTGATTTTTAATTGTGTAATATAAATTGTGTTTGAGTTACTTGAGATAACCCATATTTAACTTTGAGAGAATTGGACAAGTTGCTATCATCACAGTTATAACATAGCCACAAGGGATGAAACAATTTATTGAAAAGACTGAAGTATATCAATGAAAATTTCAGAAAAAGCTACTTCACTATTTGATGAAGTCTATAATTCATATCCTTGTTCCATCTTGAATATATCAGTTTTAAAGATGCATTATTGCTATTATATTTGTTAAATGTAATTTTGAATATGTATTCAAATCTGTTCAAGCAAATATATTTCTATTATTTGTTTTGTAGATCGTGGAATTTTAATGACATTTGGAAGTGGAGCAAATGGATGTCTTGGACATGGAAATTATAATGATATCACTCAAGTAAGCCTTTTTTGTCCATTAGCCTTTAGCACATTTTTAGAATTTTGCTACTATAGTACCGCTATAGTTGGTATGAGTTTTGTTTTGAAGTTGGAATAGGGAATACAATTTTGTTCACTTCTACCTGTTAAAACAGTCTTTTTTTCACACAGATGGCATCAACCATTTCCCATTCTAACTTGTATTTTAGTAAAGAAAAGGAAAGTGTAATTCATAACAAAATATAAATCAATTTCTTGATAATTATATATAAATTGATTCAGTTGTATTAATATTTAAACAGCAATTTTTTAATTTATAATATTGTAGTGTTATATTAGTATCACAGAAACAGAATTAGTTTTATTAAACTCTTAAAAAATAAAAGAAAGCCACTATGATAAATTAATGTAACTATGTAATGTAACGAGTGAGATGTGTTTTGCCAGCGTCCGCAGGAATTTGTTGAGGAAAAGAAGCCGGAACTATTGATGAGAATCCGGCCTTCTTGTGGGGAAGGTTTTGTGAACGCCGGCTTGATGCATTAGATTTCTCCATAGTACAGGTTTTCAAATGTGGGTTAAAATTGACTCCATTTGAATACGATCAATGGCAGGAAAAGGAAACCGCAACGAGAGACAAACGAAAGACAATTTTTGAAAGAGACAAACATTTCTTTATTCATTTAAGAGTGGAAATTTAGTTAGTGTTTATGTGTGCATGTGTTTATCTGTAAAAGTCCATTGTCTGTGTATATGTGTGTAAATAGGTAAGAGTCCTTTGTTCAGATATATTTGTTTTCGTGTAGGTTTAAGATATCGTGTAAGTAAAATGCTTTGGGTTAAGTCTTTCAAAGAGTTCATAATTATATTAGAAATGTGTATGTAAAATTAAGGGAATTTGCTTACTTGGTTCCGGGTTGTTTTTATACTCTGGCCCGTTGACAGGCAGAAATCATGAGAGACAGGAGTGCTGTGAACCACGTCTTTACGTTACGGCAAACTGGGAAGAAAAAGGATGATTACTTGCTGGTCCCTGATTGGCTGCCAGTACATTTGGGTAAGAAGGTTAGCTGACCATGCGTGGAAATAGGGAATTCCCCTCAATCACAGGGGACAACTCTGCTTTGACTGGCCACAACTAAGTATAAACTGAAGAAAAAAATACATTAAATTATAAGACCTTGTGTATGTGTATGAGCTATAAAGTAGGTGGGAGTAGGGGTGGGGTGTTTAGATTAACCACCCACTTAACAGCCTACACAAGAAACCACCTAATCTAAACACCCTGCCCCTACGCCCACCCACTTTATAGCTCATACACAGACCCACTTAATAGCTCATACACAGACCCACTTAATCTAAACACCCACACCAGCTCAGGGACCCATATGGAACTTTCAACCAAATAAACCAGGTAACCTAGGCATAGAGAACACCCTTCATTTAATTTCTACTACCCGGCATGGATAGTAGCACTTCTCTGCAGTGTTCAAATTTCTTCTGATGAAGTTGCTCACAGCGACAAAATGCATAAAGGTTTATCTTCATGATAATAAATATGTTTGAGATGTAACCTGCTTTTCTCAATCTTTCTTTTCCACATTGTCTAATCACATTTACCAGATCTATTATTATAATATTTGTGTTAATTTTGTTTTATGATTAAAAAAGAATTTGCCTTGTGTCTTTTGACAAACAAAATTCTGTATGAATAAAAAATAAAGTTAAAAGTAGAAACTATAGTTAAAATTGAAGAAATATTAAATAATTTGTTTTCTGTATTTCTTGTAAGCCACAAGTACAGAATTTTTATTTTCATTAAATACTAGCTTAAAGGCCACCTTCGCCTGCCATTAAGCTCTTAGTTGAGTCACTTCCTTTGTATCAAATTAATATTATAATTTTTTTCAACTAGATAAATGAGGGAAACTACTCTATAATTAGTATTTTTCCCAAAGAGGGAAAAATTGTTCCCCTCACTTTTGACCCTGAAAAGTAAAAAAAAGTTTACCCTCACTTTTAACGAGACGATAAAGTCAGCTGAATCTAAAGGGGTGGGGGGAATGTTCCCCTCGCTTTTGACCCCAACTCTTTTTTTTTTAAAAGTGCTCAGAATATGAAGCCTGGTAAAAGAAAAACAACTTTAAAAAAATAGTGTGATCAGAATATGTCACTGTATAGGCAGGTTTTCTAGCTAGTTCTTATGGAAAGCCTAAATGGGAGAAGCTGTTTTAGGGGTACATTAATTCAATACAGCTGTCTACAATGTAAAGGAGGTAATTGTACATGGATCCACCCTAATATTAAATCACTTCTTCCTTAGCCCACAAAATTCCATTGAAATTCATAGAGAGCCTTTGAAGATATTGTGTGGCATGGACATATTGCTACGATACATGGGACGTAACTGCACATGGATCCACCCCAAAATTGAATCACTTCCTCCGTAGTTCATGGCCCACACTTCAACAACATTTCATTGAAATTCATTATGAACTTTTCTAGATATTGAGTCGAGTAGACATATGAGGTAACTGTACAAAATTTATATTTGAGATCCCAGCATGAAACTTAGTATCGCTGCCCGGTTTGGTTCAGATTGGCAGAATAGTTTCTGAGTTATTAATTTTGGGGACAAATAACTGAGATAACTGTGCATGGATCCACCCAAAGATATACATTTGAGTTCCCTGCATTATATTCGTATTCCTGCCAGGTTACGTTACGCAATTTGGACAAATAGCTACGATGTAGGGGAGATAACTGTGCATTCACTGGCCCAAAAATTTATATTTGTGATTCCTACATTAAAGGACGAATTTAAAAAAAAATTTTTCTGGAAATTTGGAAAATGTATATTTGTTATTCTTTTTATAGATTAAAATATTGTAACAAGGATAAATAATTAAATATAGCATGATGATGAAGAAATATTTACCGCTTGTATTTTTAATATATTTTCTGTTTAAGTATCATAGCTATTTTCATTTTTTGTTTTTGAGAGGTGGGGGGCTGCCCAAGGGTGCGCATGAGTCACCCATATAAAATAAAAGTTCCATTTTCCAACAATTGATTTGTAAAGAAAGTTTTAAAAGGTAAGTTTGTATCTATCAGATAAAGAAAGTACAGAGTATGTCAGGGTAGATAAATCGAAATAAATACATTCCCTAAAAAAATGAATTACGTCCCCCTCCCTCAACCATAGTATTGCAATAAAAACAGAGACTTGTCTGATTATCGACGGCCGATAAAAATATCGATCAATTCCATTGAAAGTTGCCAATAGATAGTTTTAGAAATTTGTTTTTCTACAATGCACTGAATCGGCCCCAACATTTATATTTGAGATCCTTGCATGATATTCTGTATCCCTGCCAGGTTTGGTCCAGATTGGTCAAGTAGCTTCTGAGTTGTGGATTTTTGGGACAAATAGCCATGAAGCAGAGGTGGTTACTGAGCATGAATTGGACCCAAACTTAATATTTAAGATCCTTGCATGAAATTCAGTATTCCTGCCTATTTTGGTCCAAATCAGTATAGTTTTTGCCTTCACTTTTGACCCATGAATGTGAGAAAAAAAAATGTTTCCCTCCATTTTGAACCCTAAAAGGGAAAAAATGTTCCCCTTACTTCTGACCCTTAAATAGGAAAAACATGTTCCCTCTGTTTTGAACCCTAAAAGAGAAAAAATGTTCCCCTCACTTTTGACCCCTAAAATGGAGCAAAAATGTTCCCTTCACACTTCACCCCCAAAAGAGAAAATAAAATTTTAACCTCACTTTCGACCCCTAAAAAGGAAAAAAAAGTTTATCCTCACTTTTGACCCCTAAACGGAAAAAGTTTTCCTGTACTTTTCACTCCAAAAAGGGGAAAAAAACATAGTTATATCGTAAATTAAACTCACTTTCTAAAATGTAATGTAACAATTGAAAATCACCCAGATTTGTTTTATTCTTCAAGTTAAAGCATTTGGAGGGTGCGGCACTAAAAGAAACTCTCTACCATGTGCTGTTTTTGGTGGGTTATGGTAATATACATATATACATACAAACAGAAAAACTATCATTATTATACTAATTATCTTATTGTGAGTGTATACTTTTATTCAATACAATTTGGTTCCCATCAATTGATTAGCTACAAGTGGAATCAAAAGCAAGCCTTACCGTTATTAGCTGAATTTTGATCTGATATTTTTACTGTGTAATGTTCGATCTGTGATCTATGGAGAAGAATTGGTTTAAGTACATTGACAAGGAAGGGGATTATGTTGAAAAATAATCTTTTTTTTTTTTTCTCGTAAAATAAATGTTTTTATCATTGAGCTATGGACATCCACATACTTATTATTATTACATTGTACGTTTAGAAACTTTTCCCATGGTAATTTTCTTCTGTTAACCAATTTTGGGGGCCTCTGGCTTCAGCCCACTCAGCACCCCTCCTTAATCCAGCACTGCCCACACTGACTCTACAGACAGTGATACAAGATTACATAGAGCAGTATATGGGCTTGGCAAGTTCAAAGGCGTACACGCAACTCACTATCCCTCTCCAACCAAGCTTTTCCACAAATGCCTAAACATCACGGCGCTGGTGAAAAATATGTGTCCATTTCATCATGGATTATTATTGTAAATCGAGCACCCCCACCCAAAAAATGGGAGAAAAAAAACGTTTTTAATAGGTGGTTGCAGGACTACACATGTAAATTTTCAAGGCTCTATGCTGAAAGATGTGATCAGGAGCACTGACAGAGACAGATAGGCAAGTGAAAAGGGAAGAATACCTAACCATCACGTTTTTTGTTTATTTGGTCAGGTCGGTGATCATGACTACGGATCAATAACTAGCCACCATGATTTTGTTTGTTTGTTTTGGGTCAGGTCGGTAATCGTGGCTACGTGATTCAATATATATATGTTTATTTTTAGGCAAAGATTGTTGAAGCTCTGCTTGGCTATGAAGTGAGTCACGTATCGTGTGGTGCTTCTCATGTTTTAGCTGTCACCAATGAGCATGAAGTGTTTGCATGGGGACGTGGTGATAATGGTATGTATTTTAAGTACTCCTAAAAGATTTTTGAAAATTAATTTATGCAGATGTTTATGTACATTGGTACCACTCATTGGATAGCCATCTACTACCATTTGTTAAACAGCCAACAGTTTTTGTTCATTCTTCCAGAAAAAATATTTGTAACACATGAAAATTATTGTTGCAAGTGTAATTTTAATTGAAAATTGAAGAATTCATTTGCTTTTGTACAAGTAAAAACAATTATCTGCTTTTATTACATTTTAACAAGTGTGTTCTTCAACTGTTATGAAGTCAGTATGTAATCAAAGTTACTGTAAAGATCATACCCACTGAATTTTAGTTTTAAAACAATGCATTAATATTTTACCTCTATATCATATATATATATATCTTAAATTAAGTTTGGAAAAGGACATCATCACTTCCTGTCAGCTTCCTGGGAATTGATGACAAACTTAGCTCATACATTGATTGATAAGTAGGAGAAAAATAACTTTAAACAAATTGTTAATGTACTTGATAGTAATTTATTTTATACTGCACTTATGCTGAATTTTATTATTAATGCTCTTGTGTAAATGTTTTTGTATTTCTTTACATGAAACTAGAATTAATTGGGTTTCAGTACTTTTTATCAATGACTATTAATAATGCATCTTGAAGCTAACCATTTGACAATGAAACTAAAATATTCAATATTTTGTATGTCAGATTCTTTCTACACTATCTATTTGTGTTTCTTTATAGGTCGACTTGGTCTAACAACTGAGGAATCTTGTGCATCTCCTTGTTCAGTTCCTGTCCCAGAAAACATTCAACCATGTTCTGTTCATTGTGGAATGGATAGTTCTATTATACTTACTTTAGATAAGCAAATTCTTAGTTGCGGAAATAATAGGTAGGTATTTTAGATGTTGCTATAATGACTGCATATTTTATAAATTACTGTTATAGATTCTCAGTTTATACTGCATATTTAAAGGTATGATTATATTGAACTAGCAGAAGTACCTGGCCTTGCCCGGGTTTCTAAATATTTCAAATGAATACAATCACACAAGTTCAATATATTTTGTACAAATTGCTTTAAGAAGATTCTGACAATCTTCAGTTGGTCCGAGAATGTTGATTCTATCAGATTTTTCACTTCCAAGCAATTAAGAAAATAGTTGTATTTTTATTTACCTTTTATAAGAATTTGCAAAAACAAACAAATATAGGACCTAAAACAAAATTCTATTGTTACAATTTGTTTTAATTTTCTGGGAAATAAATTCTATTTTTCAAAATACTATACTAATTTACATGTGAATTCTCTTTAAGCAAGAACTTTTTTTCAATGTCAGTTGCATCATTTATTCTGATCCATTTTTACTACAAGTGGTAAACATCAATTAGAACTAATTGATAACATGAAGAACAACTGTATTTAATAAATCTTTAATTTATATGCAAGATTTAAAAAAAGGCAAATTCTTTTTTTTTTCTGATAGATACAACAAACTGGGAGTAGATTTAAATGGTCATTGCATTGATGAGGTTTCAGAATTCACACTGATTACTGTACCTCCACTTGGAGGAAAAGAAGTAAAGAATGTGGCTCTTGGAACTTCACACACAATTGTTGCCACAGGTAAGTTTAAATGCAGCAACTTTTGTTGTGTAATGTTTTATTTACAAAAATAAGATTTATTTTACATTAAAACTGTGCTAGAGCTACAAAGCAACGTATTCTTATTAACAAATCCAGAGATTTTGTGAGCAATATTTGCGACTTTATACATTCAAAGGCTATCTGGTGTTAAAGTCTCAGAAAATTGTAGCAGTCTGTTAATTACATGTTAGTGTAAATAATTGACTTTTACCCAATTTCATATACTTCAAGTATAAATACAAGTCTGACGTATTATTTTTAGTTCAAAAAGCAATTGCATGCGGAAAGTATATGATATGTACTAAATATGAGTATGATGATGCATCATTTGTAAGTTGCAGCTGGTCACAATTCTCATTTGCGTCATCAGGTTTAAAGCTTAACAAAGACAATTATTTTCAGCTGATGGCCTGTCAGTAGGGTTTGATAGAAAATCAAATTTCAATTAGTTGTAAGACCTTTCTGGAGAGGCCATATCAAATAATGGTTATGTTTGTATATATATGTGTGTGTGTGTGTGTGTCTTTCTCTCTCTGCAGATACATCAGCTTAGAAAGTCTGTTTTTGTCATACCATACATATAAGCCTGGCACTGTAATAGGAATTTTTGAGTTGACGAATGAAACCATGGATATGCTAGAGAGGACCTTCAGTGAGTAAGAATCTCTTACAGCACCAGGACTAATATGGGAATTAAGATGCATCACAGTAGATTTAAATTGCTGGAACTTCTGAACTACTGAGATGAAATTAATGAAACTAGTACTAGTGTAAAGATTATTGATACTTTTACCCATTGGTAGTACATTTGTGGATAAACAGAAGAAATAAAGTATATCATGACTGTACAGAAAATGTGTTTTAATTGAGCATCTTGTTTTAAGCAATCAGATAAATCTAAATGAATATAACTTTTGAACTGCTCACTAAAATTTAATAGAATATTGCCACCTCTGCCTAAAATGCATCACGTAGCCTATGCTTCATTTTTGTCACAATACCCCCAACTGTACGCTTATCTGTTACCCTAGACATTACTAACCCACCCCCGCACTCTTCGGACAGTGAACATAGAGCACTACATGGCTTGGTGAGATCAAAAGCTCCAACACACAACTGCATGGAGTTGTCAGTTATATATGTGAAAAGAGTGTCACAGACCCAGTAGGACAAAAAAAAAGGTGTAATTTTTATTTTTTTAAATTGAAAATTAAACCGTACACTTACTCACTATCTCTCTCACTATCTCATTCCAAGCAAGCTTTTCTACATTGATGTCATAAATGCCACATCACAGCGCTGGTGAAATATGTGTCCATTTCACAATGGATTATTATATATTGAGCATCCCCCTAAAAACAAGTGAAAAAAGACTAATTTCCAAAAAATGAAAAACCCATTTTTAGAAGGTGGCTACTGTAACACATGTACATTTATGCAAAAAAATGTGACCAGGAGCACTAAACACAGATATACAGAAGAGTGAAAAGGGAAGAATACCTAGCCACCATGTTTTTGTTGTTTGGTCAGGCCAGTGATCATGGCTATGGTGATTTAATTTGTACAGCTGTAAATTTATGTATTCTACTTTCCAAAAATACCAAGTTTGTGCATATGCACTAATGAAAAGCTATTTTTTAAAATTGTCTATGTTGTAAATGCAGGTTTTTTTTTGTGTTTCTGTGTTTTTCAAGAGCAGGTGCTACAGCTGAATTACATATGTTGTTTACTAAAAAATAAATTGGGTGTAACTTTCTTCTACTTAACTTAGGTTATTCTTTCACCTGCATTTACTTTGAAACTTCTTCTTTCTAACATTATTCATTATAAATTTTAGATTTAATCGATTAATGATTCTGTCATAAACTCTACCTTCTTGAAAGTTTGATAGGACTCACCTCACTTAAACATTGATTGATTTCCAGAAAAAAATTAGCATCATAATTTGTTTTAAATGTCATAAAATTAAGAATTACATATCTCAAATTATAAATTATCTTAAAAATAACTGTATGCCAGAAATGTTCATAAGAAAAAGAATTTTCTTTTTTATGAAATACATTTTTTTCTACTGTTTGTTACATGAAACAGAAATGAATTGTCATTTATATCATACACAAATATAAACTAACAAATTATCATAATACCAGTAGTAGTAGTAAAATATAATTCAATGTAAATTCTCTTCTCTTCCAATGATTTAAAACGTACTTTGTGTATTATACTTTCCGGTGATACCAATTTTGACAAAATATGAATAGGTAGATTGATATTATGATTGCATCTTAGTGAAGCATTCTATGTTCTTAAATTTTGTCAGACTCCAGTCCAAGTCAGAGACTGGAGTTGACCTAGTTTTTTGCCATAACAAGAACAAGAACAATCCTCACCTGATTTAGGGGAGGCAACTCTTCACTGATTGCATTTTCAATATTGGAAATGTGAAGAGTTGTCATCCCTAAATTTGTGTGTTAATAAAACAGAAGTAGGAGTGGAGTTTGACCCTGCAGTAGCCAGTATGTTATTTCATAATTTTTAATCAGATATTTTCCCTTTTAGTTGATGGACAGTGCTATACATTTGGATCAAACCAATTCGGACAGCTTGGCTATGAGAGTGATCCAAATGCACGTGGGCAACCTCGTTGCGTTGAGGCTTTACAACCATATTGTGTCTCTTTAGTTGGCTGTGGTGATACATACAGTGTTGCTATAACAGAAGGTAAATAATTTATATTGAATGTGTGCATGTAACAATTCTTTTTATTATCTAAATTTTATCTTGTATAGTTGTAAATCTTGCAATTTATCTTATTATAAAAAAGCTGTTGACAACGGATATATAAAATTAAAACCCTCCCATGATTTGAAAGCACAACCTGGAGATCAGCAGTCATGTGACATATCCACTGAACCAACCTTACACTACATGAATTGTAATTGAATTCAAGTTACAAATTAGCAACCAACTAACCGAGCAGCAGTTCTGCTGCTAATTACAACTTTATTCACTTGCCTGCCACTGCTTTTTAACTTATATATATGTATATGTATATATATATATATATATGTATATG
>VCCN01005370.1:84373-94377 GCA_006491835.1 Architeuthis dux | reverse complement strand
TTTTGGGCTGTAACCTTTTAAGCCCAACAGATACAAATTGACCCCATACACTCCTGGAAAGCTGAGGAAATTATCTTTCTAACGATATGCATATATATCCATCAAGATTTAAGTCGACAATCCATAGAATGCGGACTATAAAGTTCCCTGTAAAACGCTAAATAACTAGCTGAACATTTTGGGCTGTTACATGAAAGGATAATTACACGATGTCTCCGAAAGTACTCCCTTTTTGGGAGGGTTGGAAATTGTGTAAGGAAGTATTGGTTAAATTTTGGGATGGATCCAGGAATATTTGTTCAATTGAGAGATATTTTTCCATTAAAATAAATACATTTATGTATACGCTCATCACTGTCCACACGAATGAAATTGTATAGAAGGATGGGTTGCCCAGAATGATTACCTTTTTGGAAGGATTCATGCAATTTTCTTCCGTTGGCAGAGGTTCGCGCTTTCTAGTTTTATATAGGGGTATGTTTGTTTACAGAGTGATTATTATCATTAAGCTACAAGATAGGCAGGGTTATCATACCAAAATATAAACTATAGACGTGTAGGAAGACAAAAATGCATAAAACGTTCGGCCACCTTGGGTGGTACCAAAATCTGGACTGGCCCCTGGACTATTATGCTAATCTCTTAGTTTAACTGAATGACAGATCCTAGCAGTATTTAAAAAGGATTTATTGTTGTTCTTGCTTTGGACGCCTATCGTAGCTCGATGATTAGGAAACTTGCCTTGTAGATTGATTCGCTAATGCAGTGAGTTCGATACTCGCTGCATGCCCCACCATGTCGCTTTGTGTTCAGCTTTGTAAACAAATAACTATTGCTGTTTTCCTTTTTACTCCTGCTATTTTCATTTTAAAATAAAACTGTCAATTTCACTAATTTCATAAAACACTTTGCATTTGAGCATTTACTGTTCTCTAAAATGATTTCTTTCTTCACGAAATCTTGAATATGCAATAGAATTATGTGCTTACTTGGGTGTTGTTTATTACCGGAAGATGATTTGAGATATTACTCGAAGCATTACAGACTTCAAATCACAATACTTTTTATCCTATCTTATATTATTTATTTTCAGATTGGTGAATTAACCTCTCCATACCAAAAGACGAAATACTCGGCGCCGCATGAATACTGGTTTCCAAATACGTTATTTGTAATTAATCTGATCATTCCGCATCAATTAAAGGACAAAAAACCGAGGAAAAGTATGACTAGCGTACTTAAAAAGCTCTTCGTAGTAACACTTTTTTTAATGTGCTGTACCTTTATCTATCATCTTTGCACGTCGTTTATGGGACACAAGATGCTGAATTTAACATATCTGGACAGCAGACTGACTATCATGAGCAGCATCCATCCTAGCACTGCAATGAAAGCATTGAAAATATCAACAAGTCTGCCTGTAAATACCACCAAGCCAACGCCAACTTACCGTCCTGATGTTTGCAAAGGCTGCTTCCAAAATAGATTTGAAATTCTGTTGGAAAATAAGAATATTTGCAAGACAAGATCCGGCGGTAAACTAGATTTGATCATTATTATATTTACCTATAAAAAATCAATCAAACGGCGAGAAGTTATTCGAAAAACCTGGACGCAACACACTAAAAAGAACACAGAAACTGCTCGTTATTTCTTTGCTTTTGGTAGCTACCCCACGCATAAGATGAACATCGAACTAGCGAAGGAAGCTGCGGTGCATGGTGACATTGTCCAAGCAGGTTTTGGTGAAAGCTATTATAATCTGACTTATAAGACAATAACTATGTTAGGTTGGGTGGCCAAGTACTGTCCAAATGCCAAAAACGTTATGAAGACTGATGATGATATGTGGGTCAATATCCCCCAAATTGTTAAGAGGTTTAACCAGGAACCCTTATCAAAAACTGTGGCTGGTTTTTGCATGCGTAATGCTCGTCCTATTCGTTCCAAGGCATCTAAGTGGTATGCCTCACCAGAGAACTATCATCGTGATATGTATCCAGATTTCTGCTCGGGCACAGGTTATGTAATGGACATGGATACAGCTATACACATTCACAAGACTTCGGTCGATGTTCCGTTCTTGTACCTTGAAGACGTTTATGTCGCTTTATGCTTAGAGCACCTCGGAAATGGCTACCATGTCCGTCCCACTTCTGGTTTTAATAACGGCAAATATCCGATGTCAAATTTATGCAGTTTCAAGAGATTTGTCCTTACAAGCCACTACATGTCACCAACAGACATAGAGAAAATATGGGACGCAAAGTGTTGACATTTTGAAAAGAAAATGATTCTATTTCATGTGAATGATGTAACTATTTTGGGAAAATATCAATTCATCGTCCTTAATGTCCTAAATCCAAGAATAGCTTATTATCTAATCCTACTATGTACTTTACCAGTGCACCCTGTCAGGATTAAATTCCCTTGCAGTGGTTTGCAAAACTAGAAAACTAGTCATTACTCTACTGCAGGTGCTCCTATCAAATTACTAGTACATAGATAAATATTTAAAACTATAAAAATATACACATAATTGTCAGTGAAGTTCATTTTAACAGATATCTTTCGATCATTCACGAACATCATGCAGCTCGATTTGCTGGTTTTAACTTATTTAGTATAATTTGGGACATTCTGGGGGGAAAATCTAATTGCTCAAACATAAATACTCATTCCGAACGAACGTTCCTAACTTTTTATGCCATCTAAAGCAGGTCTCCCCAAACTTTTCGAATCGTTTTGTTAAAAGAAATTACCTAGTAACTAATCATAGACATATATATTTATTAAAAGCAGAATTTTTGTTTACTTTTGAACAATAAATCAAATCTTAGCTTAATATTTGTTAATGCTGGTCTCAAGGCAATTTCTATGTTTTTAATACCTGAGCGGTATTTTGTTTTAATTGGGGTCAACACTGATTTGCACAAATAGGTTGTAACAAATGGTAGAAGGGTCCCCATCGCTAATTCGGACAACGTTGGAAATTCAGCATGAACACCAAGCCAAAAGGAATTATGATCTTCCCTAGAAAATTCAAGCCTCAGAGTTGAATCACTTGAAAGTTCTGCATATTCTTCCTGAGCTTTTATGGGAATATGTTTTACGTGCTCTATTTCAACTGTACACGGGTTTTGAACCCAATCCAATTGGTTATTGTCTAATTCTGGCAAAAAACTACTGCTGAAAATTGCTTTCTAGACTTTCCAAATGATTAATTATTATTTGCTTAATCAAATCGAAATCCAATGCATTTTCAAAAATAAAATTTGTATGTGAAAACATTTGTAATTCGACATTTTCTATTTTGCATTTCCATATGTTTAATGTTCTTAAGAAAGTTTGAATTTTAGATGTAAGTATGAAAATATGGGTGTTCACTCCCTGACATTCATTAAGTTCATTAAGTTTACAAAAAACATCCGAAAAATAGCATAATTTGCATAACCAATCTTCTTTTGAAACAAATGAGCCAAATCTGAATTTTGTTCAGACAGAAACATCATGATTTCATTTTTTAATTCTAATAGCCGTTTCAAAGCTCGTCCATTTGACAGCAATCGCACTTTTGTTCTCAATAGAAGTGTGTTAAAACTGGATTCCATTTCGAGTTTGTAATGTCAATCAGTCCAATTGAATTGCAAATTTAGAGTTTTTAAAAAAAATTCTACCAATAGGTTGCTGAATTTTAGATTTGTGGATTGGATTAAATTTTGAATTCAAACTTTAAATTTTAAAAGAAAAAATTATAAATCTGACGGAATTCTAATGACGGATTTATTTATTAGTTATTGTTTATATTACACAAAGCGGGTAATTTTTCACAAGGGATTTTTTCGATTTTATCCTAACCCACTAACTGGGATAGTACCCATACGTTTATTTCGCCTGGGCGCGATTAGTGTTACCAAATGTACGATTGCAAAGTTTTATTTTTTTGCAGGAAAAATTGCATTAACCAGCAAATAATGATCCTAAAGCTAGAATATAACAAATTAAAGATAAAATATATATATTTTTTCAATTGCACATGAATATTTACGTGACCCCCCTTGGGAAGGCCTGATCTAAGAATTCGATTAGTATTTAAAATGCCAACAAATTTACAAGGGGAAACGTCTTAAAACGCGAAATAAAACAAAGACATGTTTAGCTTTGACGTTCATTTGAGCTAAAAAAATTGAAAATTTCAGTTTTTTTTAGCTCAAATGAACGTCAAAGCTAAACATGTTTTTGTTTTATTTCGCGTTTTATTTTTCATATTCATAGAATCGGAAAATTTTCGATTATCATTTATATACTTATTTGTATATACAATTTATATTTCTTGTCACGAGTTTGCTAATAACATGTTAAATACTAGACCTTCATGGTTTATTGAAAAATGGAAAAGATTGATAAAAACAAAATTAATCACGCCCATTTCTAAATTACCAAGGAAGTTGTTGAATTACAAAACGCGTGTTTGCATGAAAGGCAAACATACTTAATATAGGAACAGACAATAAAACCCTAAAACATGTGAAATTAGTCTTTATTAATATTAGTAGGTACTTTTCAATCTACTGTGACTACTGTTGGTTTCATCAATGTTATGATTGAAATATACTGACCCCGGACATAAGCTATGTACGATGAAAATATAAACAAAACTATATTGAAGCGGCTCTGAAAAAAACCCCAAAACTTTTGCTTCTAGAGCAAGTCATCGTAGTCATTAGATTTACTTGATTAACAAAAAATAAAATAAACGGCTAATAATTAAAAAGCAATTTTAAAAACTTGCCATAATTTTGACACATATATATTTATATACTTATTTGTATATAGTTGAATGTTTCTAAAAGATTTGCTAGCTAGTTTAAGTCAATACACCAACCAACCTATCTTGAAGTAACTTGAATCAGGATTAAACACACAAACAGTCCTCAAGCTTAACATTGATAGAATAGCGTTACCCATCTCAGTAATATAATGTGCATGCATTTAATTTGTTTTCTGTATGTATTTAAGATTATTCAACCAAAACCATTGCACACTTTCTTAATATATGCAAGAAACAAAACCAAATAAACCAGTAGTAATCCTGTCGACTGCTGTTTATTTGGTTTTGTTTCTTGCACATATTAAGAAAGTGTGCAATGGTTTTGGTTGAATAATCTGTTTTTGTTTAACTCATGCCAAAATACTTTCCACTTGCTGAAAGGAATTTGGCATAAGTTAAACCAAACACTTTCTCATCTTTATAGTATAACAAATACTTTTACGCTAGAACTACATGTACAATAAAACAAAATGAGTATTTTCACAGTTTTCTCGTAAACAAATGTTTACCTGTGTGTGTGTGTGTGTGTGTGTGTGTGTGTGTGAGTGAGTGAGTGAGTGAGAGAGAGAGTACCCATACGTATATTTACCAGTTATAATAATACAAACAATACGAATGAACATGTTGGAAAGTAACTATGAAGTGATCCCCTTAAATTAAAACGTAAGAAATCTAGAAGAAAAAACCCACACTTATACAACATTAGCATTAACTTAATGATACCGTCCTCACCAAGTATACAAAATTATACAATTTTGGAATACTAGACATTAAAAAAGATTGAATATTCATATCCAAGAATTTTACGATCATTTCCTTTATGACGCCACCACCACTCTACTCCTACAATATAAGTTGCAATTTCGAGGGAATCCGTAATTTTCGAACACTAGGAAATAAGGGCAGAAGAAATGACGAGAAATTAGTTATCATACTCAAATCAGTTATCGAACTTCATAGTGACTGACACACAATACAACAGATCTAAAGTCCGGAGACACAACATAGGGAGGAAGTTAATATTCATATCTTATGTTTTAATTATAAAACAAAGAAGATGTGGCACAAGGCCAAAAAGGGGAAGGGGAAGGTGTCGGTCTTTATCTATCACCTATCCTTCTGACACATAGTCCATATAACCATAGTCCATTAGCACGGCTAATAAGTACAGAAACATAAAGTGTCTCCTCCTGTCCAACGGCGTCGCTCCATTGTTACCACAACGGATTTACAATTTTGCAGTGAAAGAGAGCGTCTTCCAGGGTTTCCTCAAAATCACCACATCGAGCTCATTCTGGTGAATCTACCCGTCCCGCTGCGAAAGGATTTTGCCTACCTAGAGCTTATTCATCATCACCAGCTAGGTGAATGATGCCTCGTTGTTGTTGGCGCCCGAGGTCCCAAAGAGAGGTATTCCTCCTTCGTCAGACCGAATTGCTCCATCAAGTCCTCTTGAACGCCCACTTCACTAATATATGTCATATATCGACAACCCTTGGATATCCATGGGGCCAATCGTAACCCGGGAAAGAACTTTCAAGGCATGTCGACACTCGCTATAGAAGGAGCACTAATTTTGGGGTCTTCAGCAAGCATATCCATCATCCGAGTGCACACTCTTCAAGTCCGAAAAGGCTTTCATGGCATCCTCATTCCAGAGTTTGCCATTGTCATCTTGTGTCAATATCCCGTATATGAAGTGTAGCGGTAAAGTATATCGATGGCATTCTTAGACTGCCTTTGGAACGATGGAGGCAACATATCTCCCGATGTACCACACCCTGTAACCTCAGAGGGTTTTAAACATAGCTCTTTCTAGTCGTGCTAGATAGGCAGACGGAAAAGAAAGTACTGAGAGTCCGTAAAGGATCAATGGATAAAGGTGCCAGCCGCAACCCTAGCCCTCCCCCCACCCCGCGCCTTTAGAGAAAGATTCCTTCGACACCACAGAGCAGTGGCAGCCGCAACTCCAGCCCCCACCCCCGCCGCGCCCTTAGAGAAAGATTCCTTCGGGACCACAGAGCAGTGGTAGCCTCGACCTTCCAACCAATTCTTCACCAAATATAGGCCATTCCCGAGCCAAACGCCAAATATCTTGCATGGCGTGACAGACTCCAAATTAACCTCTCCATGAACCCAACCGCCATTTTTGGCCCCTGTTACTGACCTGCCGTCTCCTTAATCTCAGCATTGCTGGTTCCAGGCAAGTATACATTGTCAACATAGTCGGTAATCCTGGTCAAGATGGTAGCACCATGCGGAGGACCGGCTTCGACCTTAACTTGCGCAGGAAAGGTTCCAGTACAAGGTTATAGAAAAAGGGCAAAAGCGAACAACCCTGACGAATTGAATGTGAAAGGTTTCGATATCACCTCGTTCACCTCCAGTATGGCTCCGGGGGATGCATATGGAAGACAAATCTAAGAACAAAAGTTCGGCTTGAATTCGTCCGCGGACAAAACTGCCTCGAGAATGCGATGGTCCCCCCTATTGAATGCCTCGGACCAAATTGATCAGTAAGATTCTTGTGTCGTTTTTTACTCTATAATCGTGGGCACCAAGTGCAAGTTATTTTTATAGTCCGGTCCCTAACAGCACAAGTCTGCTCGAGTGTCACCAGCTATTGAAGCGCTCCAAGCATCTGTTCCCAGTCACGGCCTCCGTCAGTACCCCCTTTATCGTTATTATCAGTTGGTCCCGGAAATTGCACTTATCCAACGAGGACGTGTTTAACCCAGTAGCCAGTCATCCAAACCAGAGTTGCCTCAAGCGGTCCAAGTTTACGTCGCCCTCGCCGGATGCACATTCCGGAACCTATCCACTAGGTTGATGAAGTACCGAAATGTACTGTTGATTAAGTACCGAAATGCACCGACATCCGTGTTTTGAGTACCCAGCCTAGCATCCCCTAGATTGGTATGAAGGACGTCATTGCAATCACCTGCTAAAACTACCCGCCTTGACGCTGTCAGGAAGATCGACCGAAAAAAGTCACGCTCGTCACCTTTTATGATAACATCAACCATGCACAGCCTGCCCGCCGTTTCTACGAGTGCACGTCGCCGACAAGGAACGGCTTATCAACCAAGCCACTCCCCGGCTTTGTCTATAAAGAAATGCAGGAATAGTTTCATAGTCACTGACAATCAGATGCATCTCTTGAACACCGCATGCATTCAATCCGACGAGCTGAAGATCTGATTCTTGGGCATTCAGAGTAACTAACCAGAGTGACATGCCTAATTATTGGCGTTGCAAACTGAAATAAACTTTCTGGGGAAGGGCTGCCGGATTTGGTACTTTTGTAATAGACGCAGTAATGTTAGTTTGTACTGGGCAGTAGAATCAAAGCAGAGACTGCACTTAAGCACCCTTCTTGCACTTAATTGCAGCCCTGGCTTTTTGTTTTGGTTCTACTCCATAGCACAAATAAGGAACTATTTACTGCTACAGCGAAAGTACCAAATTTCGGCAGCCCTCGTCTGGGGTTAGGACACATATGGCTTGACCCAGTTGATCATGACCCATTTCGGACTTTATTCTACAATTTTGGATCAAGCCACCAATGTCCCAAGGAACGGTCAATTTGGCTGGGCAGCCAAATTGACCTTTCCTTGTGAGAAATACATATATAGGTGCAGCTTTTTTAAAAGTTGGGTGAGAGAAGTCCGCCATCTTAAATGGCCTTCTCCAACATGTCCCTTATCTTCCGTGCTCTCGGCCCATTCCTGATCAATCTCAGTAGTCGTGGGGCATTGGCAAAGTATCTTCGATATTGTTGTTGTGTGGATTGAATACTGCCGCGAATTTGCCATGATTTTCAGGAGTTTTAGCCTTTGCACCAGTGCCCCTTATGGTATCAACCTCTAGCAGCCGAATTCTTTTTAATCGGTCTCCTCCTTTTCCAGTCACTGTAGCATGCCTTAACAGGCACTCGGGGAAGGCGAAAGCATCAGCCAGAAAGAGGAAATGTTTTTAGGTAATTTTCTGTTTATTTCTCTAATGCTAGCAGTCGTCGGCCGTGGTTGATGAATATTAGCGGCGAGAGAAATGTGACAGGTGTTGTTTTAAAGTGGAAAACGTATCAAGCCCTATTTTACATCTGGGCTAGGTTCAGATAGTGTCGCCTCGAGAACTGGCAGAGTATGTAAGTATATTGATATTTGGTTGTCCAAAGACACACCCAGCCCCCTCTGACACGGGCGACTACGAACTTTCACCCAATCGCAACCCCCATAGCAACACAGTATCAGATTACTTCCAGGACGTTCGCATACCTGACCGGTAGGTCAACATTTAGGACATTCACCTAGGTAACAGTCTCACTATCCTATGTCCATTTATGGAGATATGTTATCCCATTATCTATTTTCTTTCCATTCTTTTCCGTAATCAAAAAAGAATATCCACAATTGCTTAAACCCGGGAATTAAAAATCCTTTAAAAAAAAAGAAATCTGGGTATTCTATAAACTATACCAGTACTTATAAAATCTTACCTAAGAAAGAGGGTTCTATCTTGTCACAGAGCCCGACACCTCTGAAAGCCGACTGCCCCATATATTTTGTTCTTGTTTGCTGCTATTATCGCTGCTGTCATTTTGTTTATTTTCTTTCTTCGCATGTTTCTGTTGTGGCCTCTTCTCACCAGTCTCTTGTTCCCCATCTTCGTTTCCTTGCTTTTTGGTTCACTTTCGTTTAGGATTAGGAGTTCTTGTTGCTTTGTTGAACTGCTACTGTTGCAAGCCTGGGGAGTGTGTGGGGGGTTACAATTATATCAAACCATCATAATATAAACAATTATGAATGAAAACGGGAGAAGTAACATAATAAGGAAATGCAACTGCAAACTACCAGAGCAGATAATAAATGCCTAACGAAACAAGTAATGTATTTAGTGTTTTTTTTATTATTTTCTAATGTTGATATTTTTTATCAACACTAGAAAATAATAAAAAAACACGAGAAAGCATATGTAGGAATAACGAAATTAGCCAACCATAAGGCATCTTTTAAAAATGAATTTAGAAAAGCAGATACAGCGTTATCAATATATTATTGGAAATTAACGGAGTCAGGAAAAAACCCTGTAATAAAATGGGGAATTATAAAAGAAGCAAAAACATGTAATTGTTTAAACTCGAGGTGCAATCTGTGCCTTGAAGAAAAACTAA
>VCCN01005370.1:48488-61948 GCA_006491835.1 Architeuthis dux | reverse complement strand
AAAAAAAAAAAAAACAAAAAAAACCTACCAATTCGAACACTAACCCTCGAATAAGGTAGGACCCACCGTTTTCTCTCCAGACATAGTTAAATATCGGGCTGGTTTTATCACCACGATCAAACCAGCCCGAATGACATGAAATACGAAACTAAATATAGTTAATATTTCTAGTGACGTCGGCGGCTGCCTATAAAGGGACACTTAAACACTAATCTTCGCTCATTCGGTCCTGGCTGCTTAAATCAGTGGCACAGCTTGTGTCTATCAGACACGTAAAATCACTTTGCCTTTCCATAGACTCTTCTAGGATTTTAACAAGTACCTTTTTTCTTTCTTAAGCCAGTAACTCTTCTCCTTCGTCTACTTCTTCATCCGACAGAATGGTAAATGTGATTAGACAATGTGGAAAAGACAGATTGAGAAAAGCGTGTTACGTCTCAAACATATTTATTATTATGAAGATAAACCTTTATGCATTTCGTCGCTGCGAGCGACTTCACCAGAAAAGATTTGAACACTGCAGAGAAGTGCTAATATCCATGCCGGGTAGTAGAAATGAAATGAAAGGTTTTTCTATGCTTAGGTGACCTGGTTTATTTGGTTGAAAGTTCCTTATGGGTCCCTGAGCTGCTGAGGTGTGGTGTGGGTGTTTATGTGGATCTGACCCATAAGGAACTCTCTTTCTCTAAGTATCATTGGTGTGTATTTGAATAGTTTATATAGAAGGTAGGCGTGGGAATTAATTTATTAGTATGTATTTGGGTGGTTTATATAGATGGTAGGTGAATTTATGGATGAAATAAATTTAAAATTAATTAAAATTAATAATTTGTAAGCCTCAATAGACCTTTTGCCTAAATGAAATTGTGTTGGTTTAACTAAGGTATCGTGAAGGGAAGGTGTGGTGGTGGTGGGGTTTTTGTTGGGGTTAAATTTAAATTTAATTAACATTGGTTGCATTGTCCCATGATTCCTATTAATAAGTACATGGGGTTGAATTGTGTGGGTGTAGATTTGTAATAAAGGAGACCTAAATTGTGAATCTTTGCTTGTTAGAGTGTTATTGATTATTTTGGTACTAATTTTTTGGAGTTGTGTTTGGCCTTTTGGAGAAGGGTTTTAGTGTTGTAATTCTTTTTATTTAGTTAGTTATTAGATTGCTTTTGTTGTTGGGTTTGTGCTGTTACACAAAAAACAAATAGAACACCCCCCAAACAGTGTAATAACTAAATAAGTAACAAATTAAAACACTAAAAACCTTCCCACTTAAAACTACACAAGAAACAAATAGAACAACACAAACCCATACAACAAAAACAGTCTAATAACTAAATAAGTGTATACTACTTGTATATTACTTTTTACCCTCAATCTTAAATTTTATTAGTTGCTTTTTATCCCGTGGCTTATTCTTTATTTTCCGATTAACGCTATTTGCTTACTGCCGGAGGGTAATCGGTCTGAGCATAACGTTGCGATAAAGAGCAACTAATACAATTTAAGATGAAGATAAGTTGTCATAAAAGTTTAAATAATAAGTACTTTAATGTAAATTGCATATGAAGATAGCCATACAGGTCACTTTCTAAAAATACCAAAATAGGGATAGAAATATCAAGCTGGCTGTATCACAACGATGAAACCAGCTCTGGTCCATATGAAATACGAAACTAGATCTAGCTTCCTTTTTCCGTGACGTCAGCACGACTATATAAACCCCTTTTTTTACGATTCTCCAGGCGCTCTTGTAGCCTGTTGCCTGCCTAGGTCATCACTCGCCCGTGCCGACCTTTTTGGCACGTTAAACCCTTCTTCATTCACTTAGTACCCTAGTCGCCTATGTGTCTTCATATCTACACTTCTTTTTAATATGGGCATTTCTTTAAATGCCGATATTCCTTGCTTCAAATCTTTGGTCATTTTCTCCACATTCCCTTTCGCCCAAACTAGGAATAAACGCCTCAAATATAGGTTATTCGAAATTACGATAACCATCGATTACTTTTAGTTTCTACTAACAACAGGTTAAAGTCTTAAACTTTCTTCCTGATAAGAAACTATTTTCTATACCGGTATAATTTTCTTTCCTATCATATGGCTTTTTCTTAACTGATTTCTTTTGTCTCGATCACATATCCTTAGGCGCGCTTATCATCTAGATATCGGTTCAAATAACCGGCTCCGCATCAGACAAAAATCTATTTCAACATTTAGCTAACGACAGAAACTATTTTATCTTCACTCTTCATCACAACAATCTCTCTAAAACTCTTTTTACACATTTTTACCTTTTTTTGACATCCATTATGTACGTCAATTTTACTTTTATGTGTTTCTATTAAATGCAACATTTATTTCATTTCTATCTGACGCCTTTGTTTATTCTTTATACATTTTTCCCAATGACCGTCTCTTTGTTTTGTATTTCCCCCGCAAAATCCAACACGGCCGGTTTTCGTCTTTGTCTCCTGCATTTTGACCACGTGACCTCCTTTCCCGCCTTCCTCATCCAGCAGAACCACTGCCATTATTACTTACTACTGCTACTAGCAACAGCTAATGACTGCTGCGACAAATTTATTGACCGCTACTTTCGAATAGAGAACCCATTCACATTCTCTTTCAACTTCCAACTTCTCCCGTGTTACCAACTTTCACACTATCTTTGCCATAACCACCAATCAGCACAGGCATCTTTTTAACAACAACAACAACAACTTTTATGGTGAATATATTTGATTTCCCCCCGTACTAAACTATTCCCTGGATAAATTTATACTAGGCTCTCTTGTTTGATCTGTTTTAAACTCTTTAAATTTCTCCCTAAAGAATTCAGTTCAAGTGTTTTCCCCAATTATTTTAAAATAAAAAAAAATGTAAAATAAAAACTCCCTTTCTCCCAGGAATCAATGGATCTCTCTAAGATGGCTCTCTTGGACATTAGTAAAATGTTATTGTTTTTCCCCCCTGAAACAAATAATAGCAGAGCATGAATAAACCATCTATTTTGGCTAGAGTAGGAGAGGAAGGCAAAATAGTCCCCAGGCCAAAAAGCCTAAAAGAAGGCCACCTTTAGGTACTTAAAATACCAATACAATCAGCCTACCACAGACCTGGTCTAACTAAAGAAACCAACAATAGTTTACTCAATTCTCATCTGCAAAGGTAACCACTAGAACCTACTTTTCAAAGCTTTGTTTAACCCTTGAGTTAAAACTTTTATGATGAATATATTCGATTTTCCCCCGTAATAAACTTTTCTGGTTACAACATATAAACAGACAAACGTGGCAGGATGATTCAATGTAACAAAACAATATATTCTATTTTCACGGACCGTGAAACGAAGCTGAAACTATATCTAGAAAAAGATTTTTTTAAAAGGTTTGCTGAAATTTAGTGTGGTGTTCTACCCCTTGTCAGAAAGGTTAAAATGTAAACATCACAACTATTAATGCAACTAAGTGAATCGGCCGTCGCGCGGTTTACCAAGGGTCGCGCTCCCAGGGAGAAACCAGCTTGGGGACGAAAAATATGCAACTGTTACTGATCCTCCAAATAATGGGCACCAACAACGGGT
Source organism: Architeuthis dux (assembly GCA_006491835.1). Taxonomy (NCBI): domain Eukaryota; kingdom Metazoa; phylum Mollusca; class Cephalopoda; order Oegopsida; family Architeuthidae; genus Architeuthis; species Architeuthis dux. The sequence goes on along the minus strand of VCCN01005370.1, from coordinate 58,368 downwards.
GACTCCACATGATGGTCCACCTCAGTCACCATCTGCTAATAACCAAAGTAAAAAAAAAGTAAAATGGACTATGGAGAATTACAAGCCCACAGAAAGTCACAAAAATGGAAATCCCCAGGAATAGATAAGGTACCTAACTTCTGGCTAAATGCTCTTCCATCAATGCACAAACCATTAGCAGATCTGTTCTCTAATGTCATCAATAACCCACAACAAAACCTAGAATAGCTAACCCAAGGCATTACGTATCTACTCCCACAAACCGATGACACTGCCAACCCCCAGAATTACCGACCAATCACATGTCTATCCACAACCTACAAGATACTAACATCGATCTTACCTGAAAAAACGTATCAATTCCTTGAAACTAATAACATACTCCCCGAAGAGCAAAAAGCTCTTACGGCTGCACAAATCAGTTGTTGATCAACAAGATTATACTAGAAAACTGCCGATCAAAAAATAAGAACCTAAGCACTGCATGGATAGACCACAAAAAAGCTTTTGATAGTGTTCCGCATGACTGGATCATAAAGTCACTAGAAGTACTTAAAATCTCTCTCTCTCTCTCATTAACTTTCTAAAAGTCAGCATGAAAGAATGTAATACTACTGTAATCCTCAAACAACTTAATGGTGAAGTTAGATGCGATAACCTGCAGATCAACAGTGGAATATTCCAAGGAGACTCTCTCTCACACCTATTATTCTGCATTGCATTATACCTCCCTCAAACGAACTAAATAGCATAGGTAGTTATATTAATCACTTGTTCTACATGGATGATTTGAAACTGTTTGCCAAAAATAATGATGAACTAGAAGTCATGTTAGCAACAGTAAAAGAAACTTAGTGACGATATCACCATGGAATTTTGCCTAGACAAATGTGCTATGGCAAACGTAAAGGTAAAGCCAACGGTTATAGAACTAGATAAGAAAACTGTGATCTGTGAACTGGACCAGGAAGAAGTATACAGATATCTAGGAATCAACGAAGGACAAGGGATCCAGCATGCAGCAATGAAAGAGAAGATTAGAAAGGAATGTATTAGACGAATAAGGGCAATAAATGCAAAAAATAAGTTTGAAGCTATCAACACGCTATCAACACCTTAGCTCTACCTGTTGTTACCTACTCGTTTAATGTCATTAACTGGAATCTTGAAGAGGTCCGGAGAATAGATAGAAAGATCAGAAAGTTTCTAACCATGTATAGCATGCATCACCCCAAAGTAGATGTAGATCGCTTGTACCTGCCTATGGCAGAGGGGGGTAGAGGATTGATCAAACTAGAGCTAGCATACAAGACCACAACCATAGGACTCGAAAGATATCTAATGGTGATAAATGACTGGATGCTAAAGCTTGTCTACCAGCATGAATAAACTAAAACGCTACACTCGATAACTAAAGAAAGCCAAAAATTCAAACGAGATTTACACCTAAACGATCAGGGTGAAATAGGTAGCGGAACACCAACAAAGGAGGTAAAAAACCTCAAACAAACCTGAAAACCAAATGGCAGGAAAAACCCTTACATGGACGATACCCATTGCGAGCACAGGACACCGATGTTGACAAAAATCTGACCACCCATCAGTGGTTGCGGATGTCTGGGCTGAAACCAGGAACAGAAGGGTTTATCCTCGCCGCTCAAGACCAACGCCTGCTAACAAGATCTTACCACGCACATATTCTAAGGAACGGGGCAGATCCAAAGTGTCACTTCGGTGTGACTTCACCATACACACCGACCGCACTATACAAGCCAATAGACCAGATATAGAGATAAAAGACTTCAAAGACCATACATGCTACCTTATAGACATGACCAACCCGTCTGATAAAAACATATCAGCAAAGGAATTTGAAAAACTCTCAAAATATAAAGATCTGGAAATCGAATCTGCAAGAATGTGGCACTTAGACACAACTACTATCCCAGTAGGAGCACTGGGAATGATTAAGAAAAAGACTGATGCACACCTTTAAAAAATCCTAGGAAATCCATCTTTGGCTGAGATACAGAAGATCGTGCTAATAGGCACTGCTCACATACCCAGAAAAAACTCTCTCAATTCAATATCCACCTCCCTAAGCCTTATACGCAACTTATGTATCCCTCTTTCTGTCTTTTTTTTTACATGAACTCTGTGTTTGTTAAGATGTTTAGATCCCCACCCCCGTTCTCCTTTATAGTGTTTCAATTATATTCGCGTGTTTGTGCTGTGTAAGCTAAAGTTGGCCTGGGCTTCTCGCCGATGTAGACCTTGTTGCAGTCGTTGCATGGTATGACGTAGACACCAGCCACGGTGGGAGTAGGTTGTGGTGTGGTTCGTTGTCTAAGTCCCTAACGGTTGCGGAGGTGCTTGTAGATGTCCAGTTTGCTCGGGTTAATGATGGTATTGGTGGTGGTCGAGTTGGTGGGTAGTGTGATGCGCCTTGTAGTGCTTTTGTCATATTTATTTTGTTGAGTTTTAGTCCTATGTATTGTATGTGCTTTCATCCTAGCGTTATGTACGAAAAACTGTGGATAGTGGAGCGACCTGAACGATTGCTCTATGGATTTCCCCCCCCCCTTATCTAGGTACTCGGGGCTAAATATCCTAAACGCTTTTAGGTAAAAACCTATGATTAGACCTGATTTTATTTTGGGAGTGTGTTGGGAGTAAAAATGTATGTGGTCGTTTTTGTTTGTAGCTTTGCGGAATACACTGAGTTTGATGTTGTTGTCCGTCCTGTGTAGTTGGGTGTCGACGAACGGTAATGTGTTCTAGGTTTGTTTGGTGGGCATCGTCAATGGAGCGAAAAATGGAGCGGGTATGATATTTACGAAACTTTAGAAAAAAGGCAGGCTAGTATTCCCATAGGTAAGCTAAATTTGTGTTTGTAGTGTTTCTCATTGAAGGTGAAAAACACTGGTTGGTTATGAGTGTGCAGATCTTTATGCTTTTTGTTAGTGGGTAGGGCTAATTTTGTGTTGGATTTATTGAGGTGTTTTTTTTAGTAGTTGTAGGCATTTCTTCACTGGGGTGTTGGTGTTACATCTAGGCTGGCCTTCTTCATGTTTTTTAAATGTTTTGTACAAGGTCTCCTTAGTTTTTAAGGTGTGTGCGGCTGATAGTACCTAGTAGTAGAGTGAGGATTTTGGCTATTGTTCTGGCTATGTTGTGAGGTGCGCTTCCTATTTCTGATATAATAAGTATTAAGGGGACGTTGGGCTTATGGGCTTGAGGTTAGCCATAGAGTCTGGCTAAGGTGGAGTGATATTCTATTATCGATGTTCTATCGAGTACCTAGATAAGGAAGAAAAATACATAAAGCAATCGTTCAACTCACACCACTATCCACGATTTCTCTTACATAACGCTGGGATGAAGGCACATAAAATCCACAGAACTAAAACAAAATGAAAGAGATGACAAAACACTACGAGGCGCACCACCAACTCGACCACCACCAATCAAATCATTAACCTGAGCAAACTGGACATACCGACTTCTACAAGCACCTCCGCGACCGTTAGGGACTTTAGGATATGCAGCCCTAAGTACCTAGATGAGGAGGAGAAATACATAGTGCAGTCGTTCTCCTCGCCCCACAGCCCACGTTTATTTATACACAACGCTAGGATGAAGGCCCACAAAATACACAGGACCAAAACTGAACAGAACAAAACAGGGGACAACAAAACTACAAGACGCATCATACTACCCACCAACACTACTACCAACAACTTCACCGTCAACCTGAATAAACCCAACATACAGACAGCCACAATCACCTCCGCAACCATCAGTGACATAATCAAAAAACTACACCACAACCTACTCTCACCCGATGCTGGTGTCTACGTCATACCATGCAACGACTGCAACAAGGTCTACATCGGCGACACGTCCAGGCCGCTCAAGAAAGGGGTATATGAACACCGAAGACGGCAATTTAAACGCCTCAGGTGGCCATAGGAACACACACAACCACAAACTTAGCTTACAGAAAACCCGCATCATCAAAAACATACACAACTCCACGAAACGACGATGCATTGGGGCTGCACTCATATGCAAGTGCGAAACGATATCCCAAAGACCTGGGCAAAACAATCACATATACACAAGGAGAATTGGATAAAATATAGGTATGCACACACTGGACACATACACACACATACATCACTTACGTATATACATAAACCCTAGTATCCATATACAAACATACACACCCACCCACATATGTAGTTAAGCATAAATATCTAGCTGTATACACACACCAGAACCACTTATTCAATCACGCATAGGCACACACAGAAACACACTGACTGGATATCACAAGCCACTTATCTGGTCACACCCAGGAACATAAATCATACCCCATACTCCTACTCATTTAATAACTGATACACAGAACCACATAATCTAAACACCCCCACCCTACCACTTTGAAAAAACCACACAGAACTTTCAGCCAAAGACTAGGTCATCTGCCTACCTCTCCTTACCAGGAACAGAGAGCCAAATACCATTCTTCACTTCATTCGACTATACCAGCATGGACGGTGCACTTTTCTGCAGTGTTCAAACTTCTGATGATACATAAAGGCTTATCTTCATGATAATACATATGTTTGTGACGTAACACGCTTTTCAAATCTTTCATTTCCACATTGTCAAATTACATCTACCATTCTGTCGGATTGTCTTACATCCACATAACAAACATATATATATATATATATATATGTTTGTTGTATGGATGTGAGGGAATCCGACAGAATGGTAGATATGATTAGACAATGTGGAAAAGAAAGATTGAGAAAAGCGTGTTACATCTCAAAGATATTTATTATCATGAAGATAAGCCTTTATGCAACATCAGAAGTTTGAACACTGTTTATTATTATGAAGATACATCTTTATGCATTTCGTCGTTGTGAACCTCGTCATCAGAAGAAATTTGAACATAGCAGAGTCGTGCGATAATCCATGTGGTGTAGTGTGAATGAACTGAGATGTGTTCTGTATGTCTAGCTAACCTGGTTTGTTAAAAGGTGAGTTACTTTTTTGAAAGGGTCAGTGTATGGGTTTTGAAGTGGGTGGCGGTGGGGTGTTTAGATAGTGGCTATCTTCTCTGGGTTTTAAATGGGTCTGATTTATTGCTCTTGGTGTGTTGTCTAGGGTTAGTGAGGATAAGTGTCTATGGCTGGGTTTTTATAGGTTTGTGTGCTATGTGGGTGGGTGTATATATATGTGTATGTGTGCGTGTATAGCAGTGTATGTATGTCATGTATATGCTTATGTGCGTATGTGAGTGGGTGTATATTTGTATGTGGATAAAAGTGTGTGAGTGTGTGTGTGTGTGTATTCTATCTGATTCCTTGTGTGTGTATGTGATTATCTATGACTGTGATGTTGTGTTGTTTTAAGATGATCTTAGTTAATGGTGTGGCGAGTTGGAAATATCCAGGTCTTTGGTATAACGTGCCGCATTCGGATATGAGCGCGGCCTCGATGCATCGTCGTTTCATGGAATTATGTATGTGTTTTATGATGTGGGTTTTCTGTAAGTTAAAATTGTGGTTGTGTGTGTATCTGTGACTAACTAAGGCGTTTAGGTGGTCGTCAAGCTTCCTTTTCTTGAGTGGCCTGGACGTTTCGCCGATATAAACCTTGTTGCAGTAATTGCATGGTACGACGTATACCCCGGCATCGGGTGGGAATGAGTTGTGGTGTGGTTTTTTGATTATGTCACTGATGGTTGCGGAAGTGATTGTGGCTGTCTGTATGTTGGGTTTATTCAGGTTGACGGTGAGGTTGTTGGTAGTAGTGTTGGTGGGTAGTATGATGCGTCTTGTAGTTTTGTTGTCCCCTGTTTTGTTCTGTTCAGTTTTGGTCCTGTGTATTTTGTGGGCCTTCATCCTAGCGTTGTGTATAAAGAAACGTGGTCAGTGGGGCGAGGAGAACGACTGCACTATGTATTTCTCCTCCTCATCTAGGTACTCAGAGCTGCATATCCTAAAGGCTCCGAGAACAAAGCCTATGATGAGACCTGATTTTGTTTTGGGTGTGTGGTGCAAGTAGAAGTGTATGTGGTCGTCTTTGTTGGTAACTTTGCGGAAGACGCTGAGCTTGATGTTGTGCTCAGTTCTATGTAGTAGAGTGTCGAGGAAAGGTAATGTGTTCTGTGATTCTTTTTCATGTGTTCTATTACGTTAAGTTGAGTGATTAAGCTAGCTAGGTCAGTTTGGCGTGGGTATAAGATCAGGGCATCGTCAATGTAGCGGAGATGGGTAGCCGTTTTGGGTAAGATATTCACGAAGGGACCTGATTCTAGAAATTCTAGTTAGTACTCCGCTGACCCCCGTCATGGGTAAGCCAACCTTTGTTTGTGGTGTTTCTCATTGGAGGTGAAAAAACACTGGTTGGTTATTAGTGTGCAGATTCTGATGATATTGTTGGTTGGTAGGGCTATTTTGTTTGGGATTTAATTAGGTGTTTTCTGAGGCATTTCTTTACTGTGATGTTTGTGTAGAGTGATGTTACGTCTAGGCTGGCCATTAGTTTGTCTTTCATGTCTATGGTTTTTATTTTTTGTACGAGGTCTCCTGAGTTTTTAAGGTGTGCGTGGCTGATAGTGCCTAGTAGTGGTGTAAGTATTTTGGCTATGGCTCTGGCTATGTTGTGAGGTGCACTTCCTATTCCTGATATAATGAGCCTCATGGGGATCTCGGGTTTGTGGGTTTTGGGTAGGCCACAGTATCTGGGTAAGGTGGAATCGTATTCAATGTCCACTTAATTTAATTATTGATCACTGAACCCGCCCACAACCAGACATGGACTGTGTATGGCAGACACCTTCTTGTATCGCCATCAATCAATCAAACTCGAGTCTCTACTGAGCCTGGCTCCTCCAAATCTGAAAATATTTCAAGTGACGAAAATGACGTTGAAGTGAATATGGCCCATGAATCTCCACTGGCTCAGCAATATCACTGAAACTGGACCAAATCAGCCAATTTTGAAACAAAATAAACCAAAGAAATTTGGTAAGCAGTCTACTTTGAGAGATTTCAAGAGTGAATGATTTAATCTTTATCCTTGGTTTACCTATGACATTGACAAATGTCAAGCTTCGTGTTACTCTTGTAAGGCGTTTATGCATAGTAACATTTTTACTTTCGAAAACTGGAAAAAGACACATCGGCTCACAAAGCATGCATGGTGAAGACTATCAAGCGAACGCAAAGCACAAACGATGTTAGGTCAACTAAATACTGTAGGCAAGCAGCAAGTGGCGCGGAACAGAGAGTACTTAGACGAAGTTTCCGATATTAACCGTGGTAACTTTTTGGGACTTCTACATCTTCGGTCCAAGGATATTCTTTGGCTAGTAGAAAAACTGAAAAGTCAGCTGGATGCACCCTTTTTTTAAAAGAAAAACCTAAAATACAATTTAAAGAAGAAGAAATCAAATCGGTATCCATAGAAGATTTTTCTTCTTTGCACAAAACCTCCGGGGAAACCATGTGTTTTTTGTTTTAATAAATAAATTACTTATTAAAACAAAACAAAAAAACACAGCATGTATTCATTAAAAGAATGTACTTATTAAAAAAACACGACATGTACTTATTAAAACAAAAAGAACCCAGATTTTGTATTAACGGGTCAGCAACACCAACAACCCATATTTTTTTATTGTTTTGTTTTAAACTAGGTATAAATTACATTGATTTGAAAAAAACCCATAAATGAGTAATTTATAGTGTTATTATTTAAAACAAAATCCATGAATAAGTAATGTACATTGTTTTGCTTTAATCTGTTCAAACAAAATCCCTAAATAAGTAATTTACGTTGTTTATTTTGTTTCGGACCGAGTCGACATGACGTACGAGGTGACGTCACCGGTGTATTAAAAAGTGACCTTTTGGAATGAACCAAATCCCGGTCCAAAACGAGTCACAAGCACCAGATATTTTATTGTAAATTAGTACTTGTGTTTTTATCTGTGTAAAGATTTCGGACAAATCAAGCCCTCTGTCCCGCCCCCAACCAAAGAGTTCCCATACGCCTATGCACACACACACACACACACACACACATAAGGAGGTGAAATCTGTTTAAGAGTTACTCTTCCCTTAAACAGATAACATTCTATGCGACACTAGCCAGACTAAGGAATAGCAAAGATCTCGATTAAGGATAAATAATGAGAAACATATGTTTTTGCCACAAGATCCACAACATAAGGTACCCCAGCCAAATAATCACCTAGCAAAGATCCCCAAACTGAGATAAGTTCCGATTAAGGATAAATAATGAGAAACACATGTTTTAGCCACAAGATCCTCTACATAAGATAGGCGTGGCTAAAAAAAGGGGAATAAGCCACAAAACACCGCTAATTAAGAACATATCTTCCACAATAAAACTATACACGCACCCCACCTACATTCACACGGACCGATATATACGGCAAGAAAGACACAGCCGACGTTCACTTTTCACCACCTCCCCTGGAGGTCGTAAAAAGCTGTCCCGTTCATACCAAACTCTGTCAGTTCGAACATAACTTACATCCAAGCCCTAGAAGAATGCCTAGACAATAGAATAGTTAAGGAACCCAAAACAGAAATAATCGCATCCCTAATGCAACAGATATTAACATTGAATAGCTTTAACTTCAATGAAAGACATTTTCTCCAGATTAAGGGGTGCGCCATGAGGACAGTCGCAGCATCATCCTATGCCAACATCTTCATGGGTAAATTCGAAGAGACTTATATCTATCCAGACATTTTTTAATGACTGTCTATTCTATGCTAGATATATCGAATTTTAAATCCGCACACCCTACCTAAGAGAAACCCCCCGTTCTCACAGGCACTCAGACTTAGAAGGATATGCTCGGACAATAACGAACTTAATAAAAATAACCATCTACTGATAAAACATTTTACATCACGAGGCTACCGACACAATTTGGTGACGGACCAAACTAATAGAGCGATTTCACTCCCCAGAGAGGACACCCTTAAACTAACAAAGACAAATCAAACCGCATACCGCTTATAACGACATTTAACAACACCCTCTCCACACTAACTCGAATAATGATGCACCGCTGGGACATCCTAAAACTTAAACCAGAACTAAGTCAGCTGTTCCAAGAAACAGTTATGGTCTCGTACCGACGTCCCCATAACATCAAAGACATGATAGGCAGCAATATTATATATCAATAACACAGTCATACCAAAGACACCCACCATACAATCCGTCAATTTTTGTCAACCTTGCAACAGAAAGAATACTCTATGTTGTAACTACCTTGTAACTACCTTCTTTCTGCAGACACATTCACTAGTGCCACTACGAAGAAGACCTATATGATCTACCATAATTCTAACTGCAGAAGCAAAAACGTCATCTAACTCCTGAATTGCACACTTTGCAATATTCAATACATAGGTCAGGCCGAATCACAATTTAACATTACACAATTACAAACACAGAATAAAAACGTTAAACCACAATCAACTACTGCTCGTAGAACAACACTTCAGACTAGCAGGCCACGACTTTAATAGGGACGCTAAATTCCTAATCATTGAAAAAATGGAAAAATACTTACCCAACACAAACACCTCTTTAGAAAGACACGAAGATCGATGGGTGTTGCGCTTACAGACCGCTTAAGGACTAAACAGCAAATTAAACCACCCGAATAACATTTAAAACTCACAAACACAAACAAATTCGTCTCTACAAGTCATATAACAACAAAGAATTACCAACGACTACACACAACCCATTCACATACACACATTTTATATATAGACCCGATCATTATGTGTTGGTATAACAGCGAATA